>JAAKBD010000118.1:0-174393 GCA_012656105.1 Phytophthora syringae
CCGCGCTGAATATCGTCCAATCCGCGTCGCCTTGGCCAATTTCCGCGATCTTTTCTGGTCATTCCCCGTTCTTCTCTGTGGGTTGAACGTCAAAAACCGCACGGAAAGGGGCAAGAAAACTTGAGAGCGATGGCGGCGTGGCGCTCCGGGGCCTTCTTGGGCATGTTCGGCGACCCGTATCTGCGGGCCACGCCGTACGAGGCCGGAGGGGACCCGCAGGCGCTCGTGGGCGCACTGGGCGGCCTCATACAGCTGCTGGGGCCGCAACAAGCTGCCGCGAACGACCCCGTGACGTTCTCGCTCACTGTGGAGCAGGAGCGCGTACTGCAGACGACGTTGCTGCCCCAGCTGGCGTTCTGTGGCCAGTGGGCAGAGAAAGGCGCCAAGGTGGAGGACGCCAAGCAGTTCCAGGACTTCCTGGCCGAGTGGAGGGAGGAACTCTCGAAGCTGCAAGTGAATCAGCCGGTGCTGGTGCCTGGAGGATACGTGGGCAATGTGAACAGCCACTCGATCATGTACGTGGTGGAGAAGACCAGCGACAGTGGAGAGTACTCGTTCACAGTGTGCAACAAAGGCCCAGGAGCAGAGATGTACCACCCCTGCAAAGTAGAGGGCGGCGCCGATAAAATCCGCGTGCAGTCGTGCATCCAGATCAGCGCTATCCCTGCCAGTCGCTTCTTGGATATGGCGTTTTGGACACTTCTGTTTTCGCTCTGGGTGCGCAAACCCCGTCCGAGTACCATCGCGTGGAGACGATCTACGACGTGCTGCTGCCGTGGCTCGCTGGCGACAAATTGCTGCCGCTTGCAAGCGAAACGACAGAGCAACAGGCGCCTGCAGATTGGACGAATGCGGCTCTGGGCGGCGTGCACACGGCTCAACGCAGCCAATTGGGCTTTTGCAAGAGCGTAATTGAAGCGGTGCGCTATCTGTGTATCCGTAGTCGCGCGTTCACGAACGACGAGGTGGAGTATGCGTTTCTGTACAAGCTGCGCTACCGTTTGTTCCAACAAGTTGTCGTGGGTCTGGAAATCGCCGAAAACCCAGCAAAGGCGATCTCCCAGAGCACACTAGATAACGCACTACGCACACTGTCCACGATCTCACTGCAAGATTCGTTGCAGGGAACTCATAATGTGTCGGAGATTGATTCGGATGCTGTCGTGGGCATCTATTTCGCACTGTCGACGTCGGGAGCCTGCCAGAAGATGACAAAAGGGCTCACTGCACTAAGCGAGAGTCTGCATGCTGCGAGCAAGAAGTTCATTGTGATCGTCGTCTCAGTTGATCAAGAGCAGGCTGATTTTACGGCACTTGTTGAAAGCTTGCCAGGGCACACGTGGCTCGTGGTACCTTTCTCGGAAATGGAAGCTCGAAAGCAACTCATCCAGGCTTTTAACGTTTCAAAAGTACCTCAGCTGATTTTGCGAGGAACGGACGGAACCGTATTGACACCTATGGGCAAGGAGCTGGTGGCGTCAGATCCAACTGGAGCATTTTACCCGTGGACAAGTAAAGAGTTCAAGCTACCAAAGTCGACCCTTTCAGTCTCGGAAATCAAATGCATCGGCATGGGTGTTAAGCAAATTGGACTGAAAACGCTCAAGCACCATCAACGGAAAAATATTCAAGCTTCAGGTCTCAACCACGTCAACAAGTTGATGAGCCAAACCGAGCGGTTGATTGAGTCGGTAGGAGTTACTGCTAGCTCGGAATGCAGTAGCAAGCGCGAGACCGCTTCGCTGGAAGAAACATTTTCTTTTGCCCCTCACGCAAATGTTGAATTGCTGCAGTTACAAGGAAAGGAGAGTGAGTACGCGGGAAAAGCTTCCGAGCTCGAAATCCCAATCCTTAGTAATTTCTTGGACGTACCCGAGCGAGTCACATCCATTCCACTTGCGGTTGCGGCATTTGTTCGGTGCGAGGCTTTGTGTGAATCTCTCCTCAAGCGAGCTGCCGAAGGTTCGTCATCCTCCCGGATGTCCTTGCATCATGAAGTCATTCAGCTTATCACAAGTGTTCTCGTCGAGGTTTTACCGATGCCTGAACCGTTGACTGCCGCAGAGGGGGCCGCTTCGTCCACTTGCATGTGGCGCCAACCTGTTGCTAAAGTTATGCAGCTTCGGTGCCTGAATCACCTTTATTCACTATTGATGATTCTCGGTTCGGTGTGGCAGTCCATGGAGCAACCAACCCGTCAGTTTGATTCTGAGCGCGCACTCGCTGCATTGTGCGTGCTGTGTATTTATGACGCTTTAATTCGCACCCCAGCAGCTGATGACCCGCTCGAGCTTTCGTTGATGATGGAGGAAGAAGGTGGATACGTGCTGGCGCATACGTTTTGCAAGGCAAACTTTTCAATCCAGAAGATGACGTCAGCGATGGAATTTGCACGTCCTAATTTTTGTCTCGTTCGAGGTCGGGTTCTTGCCTACTTTCACAGCCAGGACTCAAGGGGCAAACGACAGCTTTTTGATTATCATATGCCGGAGGACAAAATAGAGGTCAAGAAGTATTCTACGACACTTCTGTTCTTCCGCCAGCTGATGGAGCGCTATCACTATCAGCTAATTGATCCGAACAACCAGACCCCACCAACTGAAATGGAAGCGTTGATGGAGTGGTTCTGTAGCGATACCACACCTATGGCGGATGAACACCCAGAAGTGGGGTTGACTCGCGATTTAGTCATGGTGGTAAAATTCTTAGCTACAATGGAGACGAAGGAAGTTGAGCTCATGCGCCGCCGTACAGCGCACCAGCACTGGCAAATGTGGCAGTTGTCGTTTGACGACTCATCGTCAACACACCGACGGAACTTTTTCGGGATGCGTGGGTTAAACCGAATTTTGCATGCTACACTGAAATGGGAGGTAGTGAACTTTCGAGGAAGTGACCAAGATATTGCTGATGTGGAGGTGGAAGGATTCATGGAAAGGAAGGTGTACTTTGGCGAAGGCCCAATTATTACCAGTCCCGCGAACTTGGGTGTTCTTCTCGTTAAAAGTTCGAGTAATTCATCAGCTGGAAGCCTTCCTACAGTAATCACCGAGGACGATATTATGCACTTGACGGACCTGCCTACGTACAATGGTACACTTTCAGCAGAAGAATCGGAGTACCTGATGAGTTACTTGACGGTGCCATACACACGAATTCCTCTTGTTGCATCGTTCTTCTCCTCGCGTGACCGCGTGACATATTTATTCAACCCGATGCTACAGCAACTATTTCGTGCTGTTTTATTCGAGGGAGGAGACTGGGTGTCTGATGAGAAAGCCGAAGAAATTTCTCTCATTCCGTTGCGAAAATCGAACCTCGTGATGCATGAGGAAGCCATCCAACGGACATTTGATGCTAGAGTTCATCACCAAAAGTGCGAAGACCACCTCGGCACGATGAATGGGCTGCTTCTGAACGAGTTGGTTCATGCCCCAGAAGCGATTGCTGGCCCCTTGTTGAAGATGCTTGACGCAGTGAAGGAGCTAGGTGAGGCCTCGATGCATTCGGCGGACGCCCGCTTCATTCTTTTTATGATTAAGCTGGGTGTAGATGTTCTGCGTTACATGACGTTTGCTCTCGACCAGTGTATCGCGAGCGATGACCGAGCTCGCATTGAGAAACTGGAGCGGTATCGCTCTCAGCTGATGAGTTACGCGTTTGGTTTTGCACACACCACTCTTAACAAGTGGAGGCTGGAAGCTGAGGAAGCCAATAACCTCCAGACGGCGTGCGTTATCCATTCGTACCTTGCAATTCTCCATGTGAGTTTGCGACCTTCTGAATACGATGCCCAGAAAATCTCCGAAATGATCGGTTCCATTGCTTACATCCATAACTGGCATTGCTTCGGAATGAAGCTCTCCACTGACAGTGGTGACGATAAGGGTGGGCTATCAGGAGAGGAGCGACTGCTTCGCTGGCTTCAGGCCCAAGGTATCAATACGGCAAACGTTGGCAAGAAGTCTCTTGATAAGTACTTGAAGGGCCGGCCTTTATACTTGAAAATTGGGATGCAGACCATTCAAGCACCGAGTATCGTTGCTCTACGCAACGACGAAGGCAAAGAGCTTCAGCTACCACCTGGTGATGTTCTTGAAGCAGAGATTTTGAAACAATTCAGCTACACCGCCGTTCAATTGTTCAATGGCTGGTGGGCCTGCCAAAGACTAATCGAAACAAGGTTCTGGGAAGGATTGTGCGGATTGCTTTGCGCTCGAATGAACAAACTGACACTTGGGAATGGATCGAAGAATCTGATATTGGAGGTGCAGGAAAATTCAGTTGCCGTCGACAAGAGATAAAGTTGGATGCCCAGACAGGAGAAATATTATGGAGAAATGACGAGTTGAAACCTGTTCCGGACTCGATGACTCAGTATGCTGATTTCATGGCTATCTTTGGGAACAAATCTCTTCACTGTGGCCTTGTTGCCCGCCAAGAACATCGCATGTGGGTGAATATTGTTGGAACGGATTTCCAGCTAGTTGAATGGGATGACCCGAGCCACGAGGTTGATCAAGGTGTCGGTGCTCCGGTTGCATATGAGCCCGGAACTATGACTAGCTCAGACGATTCAAATGAGAACCCTCAAGAGCTCAAAATGTATTGGGAGTGCCCCGCTTGCACGTGCGCAAATTTCAACGGTGACAATCCTAATGCTACATGTGACGTGTGTGGGACTCCTCGTGTTGCTCGTGCTCCACCACAACCATCACGAGAGACTGTAGAGCAGAAACCCAAACAGCCTGGCGACGATGGATTTTGCTATCTTGATAATGTCTTTTCGCGGTCGTTTGATATTTATTCGGAGAAGGAACATCCTCATGCGGATGAACAGTGGTTTGTGGACTTGGTGGGCAACGCGCTTCGCCTCATGTACCCACCTGTGCCCGAAGACAAGAAGTTGCCTTACACGTTGTTTCTACCGACTGAACCATTACACGCTAATGCTACTAGCGTACGCTTAATTGGGTTGGATCGAGGTTCTGATGACAAGGATAAGGAGAAAATGGCGACGTTTAAGGAAATTGTGGCGTACAGAACGATGCAAGTGATACACATCTATGCGCTAGTGTCACATGGTCGTCGCCTCTATCGCAAGCTCATTTTCACATCAAATTCTCGTCTGAGCCTTCACAGTTTCCCGTTGAATGTTTCCCCCGACCAAGGCCCCGTTGACCCCGCCCTATTGCGTGCTAGTGGCGAGCCTACGGAGCGTCAGATACTAGGCGGGTCTCTTGTGATTCTACGCAAAAACCACTTGCTCAATGGCACTGAGCAGTTCATTCCACCACGGCTTCTACAGGGTGTCGTTCCGAGTTGCTTGTTGGAAAACTTTCGATTTTGGATGGGAGAAGATAGGCAGATCCGCGGAGAACCAGTCGACTTAAAATCGCAGTGGTTTCGATATCGGGTTGAGGTCGATATGAAGGCATCTGGACAGGCAGTTATTAGTCGGAAATCCATCATGACTTCCTTTTCATATATTCATCGGGATGACCAGGAAAAAGAGCGCTCTGCAAACACTAGCCAGATGCAACCCCTCCTGCCCCTGTCCGAGTATCCGGAAAAGCGACTACCGACATATCTCGCGACCGATTCCCTCCATCGTACGCATCACTTGACACTGCTGAAATCAATGACGACGATGTGGTCCAACTTATGGCCATGGGGTTCTCGTACGCCGGATGTGGTCTTGCATTGCGCGAAAATCGGAATAACATCGATTTGGCGGCACAATGGTTGTTGGATGAGAATAACCAGATGAAGATTTTATCAGCTGAAGAAGCCGCTGCGTCGGGCGAGGTCGCTCTAAGCCCTGAAGAGCAGCACGAGCAAAATATCGGACTGCTTATGAGCCTTGAAGAGTCACCTTCACGGGTTGCAGTTGAGTATGCACTGGGTCTTTTCGCCGTAGACCTGGAGCTGGCAAAAGCATGGCTTTCCGACCCTATTAATCGCGACGAAATCAAACGAGCAGAAGGGGCTAATAACAGTGTGTTGCAATCGGACGCAACCGGAGAAGAAGCTCCTACACCCATGCAAATTGACGATGAGGAGACAAAAGATGCTGAAGACGAGGATGAAGCGCTGGAAATCGTAGAAGAAACTGTCGGGGAAACCTTGTATCTCTTAAGTATGCTCGAAGCCAGCTCTGCACGCGAGAACGAAGAAATTCTTGCGTTGTCCGAACTCCTCAGCCGAGTGGAAGACCTTTCACACATTCTGGTCTGGTGTATCAACAAGGATGCACAAAGAGAACCCACTGGACTGTCTTCCATAGCTTTCATTGAGCTTCCAAGATTGAAATTAAAGCTTCAACCGATCAAGGATCCACTATCAGGTCGCGTCCGCCTTAATGTAATGGACCAAAATGGTTGGTTTGTGAGTGATCTGACTGTCGCCATGCCCGAGGAGACGTCCAAATACCTTCAAAATTTAATCAAGATTGCTCCAGATTGCTTCGTTCTCGAGTCGGACGCCACGGACTTGAAACTCATCTGCCCCAATCACGATTTATACCGCCCGGCGATACGCGGTGAGCCGTTTTCCTCAATCCTCGTTAGTGACCGTGGGTCTGTCGGCTGGCAGCAGGCAATGGAAACAAGATTCTACACGTATCCCGTGCATTCAAGCAACACGTTCTTGCTTCCTTCGTCTCTCAGCTCTACGCTGTACCTGATCCTTACCAGTTTGCTCACGCGAAATTATGCGGCAGCGATGGAGTTAATCTTGGGGTGTAACGTGGACGTGAAGTTTACCGATGAGGAGAAACGAGTGTTTGATCAGTTGGCCAAGACGCTCGATGACCGTCACCCCAATGCATGTGCGTGTCGTATTCGATTGTCACTGGGCATCGCTTACAGCGATAACAAGACTCCGTGGAAACTAAGTGGTGAGTTACACGACTACCTTGCCACGAGTGGGCACGTCGATGCTTCTTGCAAATTAACGATAGAAGAAGAGAAAGAAGCCCTTGCACAGTGCCACCAACGATCTTCACTACTGCTACTTCGAAAGGAATACTGCGACCAGGCAACAAAGGATAATGCAAAGGTTGATTTCAAGCTAACTCGATCGCGCGTGGGTGGACAGCCCTGGATGAAGTTATGTCTGTACAGCAAAGGATATCTTGCCGCGCACGGCAAAAGCTTTCGACTGTGCGATATAATCGACCAAAGCATGGGGCTGGAATCGACAACAAGTTCTTAATTGATGACGAAGAGGCCGGAAAACTCGTCTGGAACTGCGCGGTTGTTGGGGACGAGGTCAGCGGAACAAACCGTGGTCTGGGATTTCTTTTCTTGTACGAATGTCTCAACCAGCAACTCGTCGTTCGTATGGGTGGCGATGACTGTACGCGCTCCTTTGGTGACTTGTTCACACGATTCTTGCATTTAAAGCTGTCAAGGTGGGGTCGCGAGACTGTGGATGACGGCGAAGAAGAGTGCGCTCCGTCGTATGCAATGGCACAGCTGGCCATGGTGATCGCGCATCCTTATGGAGGATGGACATCATCACCGTGTGATCAAGAAAGCGTGCATCTACTCTCTCATGGAGCAAACCTGTACTCTAAGATGACAGTCGGAACAATGCTGAAGCATTTTTTTGATTTTGGCGAGATGGAGTTCCAATCCAAGCTTGAGTCTGATGACCACCAAAATCGTGTAATTGCGCCGATTAAAGCGCAATTTAACCAGCTACATCACACCGCCGAGCATACGTTTGAGGTACCAATCGTGGCTACGGATGAGAAAAACAATTTTGATGCGTCGAATGCCTCGTGTGGTGAGAGGCAATTTATGGCGGCCGAAAGCGGCCCCATCAATCCTGAATTCCCTCTTGAAGCTATTGATGTGAAGCGTTTCGTCACTTTTTGCGACCCAGAGGCAGAAGTGGGGACGACGTTGCCCTTTGACCTCTCGCAGCATCCAGTGGCCCAAACAGCAGCTGCAAAGATTTACTGAAGAGACTCGGTGATGACATTGCCATTAACGCGCAAGCGGTGAACGACAGTAAAGATGCTTTTATCACGGGTGTAACTCCGATGAATTTGTCATCACCTGGCGGGCAGAGCCCAAGCAGTTCTGCTGTTGAGAGTCTTCAGGTGTTGATTCATCTCTGTGAAGAAATGAGAGCGAATGACCGCAACATCGTCGAGGACGGAATTGCAAAGCTTGAGATGCAGTTGAACGAGATCCGCAGTGATATCCATGGAAGCTCAGAGCAAGTCGTCGCTGCCGATCGTTTTGTGATGCAGCGGCAAATTGGACTTTATCCTCGAGTTACTTTCGATTTCCTCACATCATTGCTGGCATCCGATTTATTTGAGGCGGACCTCAAGGTTCGCAATCCATTTGCAGTGAACATCACGTCAGATATCGTGGAGAAGATTTTGCTTGTGCTCTTCCTCTGCAGTCGCATTGTGCACATCAACCGAACTGTTCAGGCGACTCGTGCTCTTGTGAAGAATCTTAATAGTCTTGCCAACTCCCCGAGCAGAGAGGATTGGTCAAGCAGGGTGAAAATGACACGGCAAGCATCTCGAGACTTGGCTGACATGTTGCTTTCGAAGCGGTACTACCTCCATGGTCAAGCTGACAAGGCTGCTTCCGGGTGGCATTTCGATCCACGCTTTTTGGTATTTGAATACGTGTTCGATATCTTGCTGCGTGACCGACAGGTTCAAATGATCGACAGCTTCTTAACCAGCTTGGCGAAGGGGGATTCACGCGTACAGCAAATGATTATGGGTGCTGGAAAGACTACGGTGGTGGGACCTTTGCTAACCTACATTCTCGCTGACAAGAAGCACCTCGTGACTCATGTCATGCCAACAGCACTTCTGGAGCAGTCTCGACAGGTACTGCGAAGTCGCTTCAGCAATCGCGTCCTTCGAAAGCGCATCTTCACATTCCAGTTCGATCGTGCAATTAGCGACGATCCGGCCGCGGCGTTGCAGATGTTTACGAAGCTGGACCGTGCTCGGCGTCATGGAGATGTAGTGTGTGCCTCCCCGAGTCGATCAAGTCCATGATGTTGAAGATCGTGGAACTGCTGCACTCACTCGATGAATCTTCCGACATCATTGAACTGCCTCTTGCTTCTGCATCACAAAACGTTAGACGCCTAAGGCGCGTCCTGGAGGACCGTTCAGATATGGCTGATGAACTGCATAAGACTCTCAGGCTCTGGCAAAGTGGAATTTTGATCATGGACGAGGTAGATGTGCTACTTCACCCGTTGCGATCGGAGCTCAACTTTCCAATCGGCAACAAGTTCCCCATTGATCTCGCTGCTAACCGTTGGGAGCTTCCCATTTATTTAATTGATGCCGTGCTAGCACGGCCGAATGCCACTGAGGACTTATCTGGATTAATTCCGCGATTACATGCAGTTTTGGACGACGGATATGCTGCCCACGCGCTACAGCGTTTCCGCATCTTGTCCTACTTGATATGGATTTCTACGAGTCACGCATGCTACCGTTGCTCTCGGAAATTGCAATTGAATGGCTGTTGAAGCTCTTCCGTATGGGGAAAATGGAAGTATCTGTCGATCGAATTAAGTACTATTTGGAGTGCCCACGCTCGGAGCTTCATACGGATACCTCGCTCCGCACTGATATTGAGAATGGTATGTCGGAGTCATCGATCAAGCTACTTAACCTCGCGCGTGACTGGTTGCGAACAATTCTGCCACACGTGCTATCCAAGATCAACCGTGTATCTTATGGTCTTCTAAGAGGAGAACATCAGACGGCTGCTGCATCAGGAAATGGTGGAGGCAATGCTCACTCGCGGTTGATGTTGGCCGTGCCGTTTATCGGAAAGGATGTACCCAGTCGTTCTTCCGAATTTGCACATCCTGACGTACTGATCGGGTTAACCATTCTTGCTTATCGCTACGAAGGTACCCGCGTATCCGACCTTGTTCGTATCGTGTCACAATTGAAGCAGGACTTCAGTCGCCAACTTGGACCGCGTGACCAACGTCCAGCATGTGCCATGTTCCGCGAATGGGTGCAGATGGGTCTAGCTTGGATTATATCTGACAAGCAAGAGGCATCTGGGGGTGTACTACCACTTCCTCTTTTCCAGCTTCGTGATTCTTCACAAGTAGCGCGCCTGCACTTTTGGTATCTAAGCTTGCAGGCGTCGTGTACTACTACGTCCGGCAACACGTCTTCCCGTCTTGCATGAACTTTCAGAAACTGAAGATCTCGGCTTGTGGGCACGAACTTGGCAGCAATTCTCTGTTTGCCAAGCGTATTGGGTTTTCAGGAACACCTTCAAACCTTCTACCGATGGATCTTGGAGAGTGTTATTACGAACCGCGGAGTGATGGTAGTATTTTTGAATCGCTTACGAATAAGCGCATCGTGTCCATCGAGAGAAAGGTTGACTGGACGGCCCGGAGCTTGCTGCTGGATATTGCTCACGCCCAGACACCAGTGCATGCGCTGATTGATACGGGCGCACTGATCACAGGTTTTGACAACCAGGAGGTTGCCGCTTTTCTTCTAGGGGAGCTGCCAAGCGAAATGGAAGGAGTCGTGTATCTAGACGAGGATGACCGACAAATGATCTTGCTACGTGATCACAATGCTCCTATGCCATTGGTACAGTGCGGTTTGAGTCCAAGCAAGCGCTTTACCTTTTACGATCAAGTTCACACGACAGGGATGGATATTAAGCAGTGTGTTAATGCGCGTGCTGTTGTCACACTCGGCAAGGATATGACATTCCGGGACTATGCCCAAGGAGCTTATCGCATGCGTGGAATTGCTACAGGACAATCTATTTGCCTCTACCTCATCCCCGAGGTTGAAAACCGTATTCGGCACGAGATGAAACTGGCGCATGTAGAACTGCGTTCCCAGGGCTCAGCGCAGGAACGACTGGATGAATTTCTTCTGTTGGTTCCAGCTTGGCTTCTCATCAATTCGATGCGTATGGAGTCTATGCAACTTGTCCAGCTATCCCTTCAGGAATTGCATAATACTTGGCGAAGGCGCGCTCTCCACTCTTTGTTGGACGAAATTGCTGGAGCCACGGCTAAGAATGTGTCGTTATCATCTCGATTACGTCGCTTTATTGGACGCGAAGATGACACAGCCAAGGCTTGGCTTCGTAAATGTATCGCGATCTTCCGTGTGGAGATCTCGTACACAGTTGACGGTGCTGTGCCAACAAAGAAACAACTCTCGGATGTTATTGGAAATCTAATTGAGAGCCATGGAGATTTCTTGAAGACATCTGAGGAGACCACTCGCGTGGTCGCTGTAAAGCAGCGGTTAGCACACTCGTCGAGCAGTCAGCAACAAATGCTCGCGGAAGATGGATCTGAACAAGGTGACCTGCGCCTCACGGCCGAGGTTGTACATGAGAACGAAGCCGAAGCAGAAGAAGAGGCCGAGGAGGAAGCAGAGCAGGAGGAACAAAAAATGAGCGCGTTTACGCGTGATGACGAGCACCCAATTCCATGGAGCGCTACCGTTCTTGCTCAACCGCCTTCAGGAATTGGTGCGGATTCTACTGGAGACGAGGCGATGAAGACGGCCATACAACAACATCAAGAAGAAGAGGCGAACGTCTTCTACCCGTTTGCACAATTCCAGGCTCACGCGGAGTGCCCCAAGGTTGCATTCCCACCCGAGTTGTTAATGTCTGGAAATTTTTCCGACGCCGTTGGGTGGGGCTTGGCGAACGAAGAGTGAAGAATGTCGGACTTATTCTGGAGTGGTCACCACTGCTTCACCAAGAAGCAATGAAGACTGTTGTGCAGCAGCTCTTTATGTCGTTCATGGCTGCAGAAACGTCTGGTGGCGGTAGTGCCAACGAAGTGGCGGTGAAGGCTCTTCAGGCGGCTGCAGAAATGGCTACTGCTAGTCCTGACGCTGTCTCTTCCTCAGTCAAAGATGCCGTGGCTGCCACGACAAGTAAGCTGCCAGTGTATTTGTCGACGTTGTCGCTTGCCGAAGGTGAGACGATTCGTCGCATGATTCACAAAACACCCCGCCTTCCAAGTGAGTCAGGTACAATTACGCACAAGCGAGGGTGAGCTCGTCGAAAGCTCATCGTTCTTCTCATCGTGGGCGTCCAAGCCGACGGTGACAACTCTGACCGACATGACATCTCGCCAGCGATCCATCGCTGTGGGAGTACAATGCCTACGCTTTTTAACAACGAGATGTACTACTTCCCTCGGGAGCTGGAGTTGTTGTTGGACGGGTTGGTAACCGTCCCCATTTCACTGCGTCACGAGTTCTTCGAGTGTCTTTTGCGACTACGCCGCCGTGAGCGTCACCTGTGGGGGACACGCCGCTGGCGAAGGTATTCACTGCTCAAAGTGAGTGGCATTTGCTATCGGCTCGCGCGCGGTTGCAGCAATTCCAGCAAAGTCTGTTACGCAAGCAGCGCCAGTACCAGAAGAACAAGGAGAAGGGCAAAGACCCGAAGCCGACTATGGCTGCGCTCCACTTGGCGGTGGCACTGCGCCGATTTGATGAAGATGAAGACAGTCGTCTGAGCGCGGAAGAAGTTCACAAGTGCTTCGAGAGCTTCCAGTTGGGCTTTTCGTCCAAGGAGCTCAACGAGATCATTGGACTCATTGCAGACGCTCGTTTCACGGACGGTGAGAAGGGGCACGAGCAGGGTATCCCAGTGGAGACCATCTGCGCAGCCTTCGGTATCCCCCTGACCAAATGAAGGGTGCGCTGCTCCGTGAAGACCAAGAAAACGCCCGAGCAGCGGCAGGTCTCGGCGTCGAGGCTTCGTGGGGCTGCCCCGTGTGCACGTACGTGAACGACGGTGCCGCGGACGTGTGTGGCGCCTGCAGCGAGCCCAACCCGAAGCACCAGGAGGAGGATCTACAGCGCCAGCAGCAGCAGCAGGGCTGGCGCTGTGGCAACTGCACGTTCATCAACCAGCCCGACGATGCGTGCTGCGCCATCTGCGAGCTCGACATGGACGGCCAGCGCGGCGTGCCTCGAGGCAAGTGGGTGTGCGCCGGCGAACAGGGCGGCTGCACGTTCTTCAACCCCATGTCGAACTTCTACTGCGAAGTGTGCAACCGCGCGCGACCGGACTTGGTCTCCACGCGCTTTTGAACGGCGTCTGCGTAGTGAGAGTAGCCTGCTTTTAGTTCGCGATCCATTTATGATACATGTTGCCTTTTTCGCCAGGATATATAGCCACTTCAACCACGTGTCGATTGGTCGAAAGTGCGTTTTATTTTCAGCAAATCGCGTGGCACGACTGGCTTTCGACCAATCGCCGAACGTTCTCGCTTCAAGTGTCCAGTCCATAGTGGAGCCAAGTCGCGCGCCGACTCGAAGGCTCAGGGACTCAGTCGGAAAAAAGACGCGAGCCCCGAGAAGCTTCGCAGAGGCGATGGACGCGCACTCGATGGGCATGCAGGGCGGCATGTCGATGCCCACGAGTATGAGCGGCGGCGGCAACCCGCAGGCGATGGCCATGGGGGTATGAACGCCGCCATGTACTCGCAGCAGATGATGATGAGCCAGCAGATGCCCATGCAGATGAGCGGAAGCGTCCAGGCGAGCGCTGATTGGCGGATTCGGATCACGCGCGAGCACCGCGCCAACCTCATCGCCAAGGTCTACAACGAGATGGTGCGCGTGTCGGCGGACCCCGTGCCGGGCATCAAGCTCTGGATGAACGTGTCGTGGTACGAGCTTTCTCTGTTCAAGGAGTCGCCCACGCAGGACGCTTACATCAACAAGATCTACACGAGGCTCCAGTCGCTGCGCAGCCAGCAGGCGGACGTGAACGCGGGCTTGGCGGCGCAGGCGCTGCCCAATCAGGGATGCTGTCGAGGCTGGACTTCTCGTACTACAACACGCTCAGTCTGAACCAGAGAGCGCCCAATGCGGGACAAGTGGGCAGCTACCCGGGTCACAGTCAGCAGTTCGGCGGCCCTGGACCCCTTCCTGGCACTCAGCAGCAACAACAGCAGGGAAAGTCGGTGACGCCAGTCAAGACGGAGACGAGTTCGGCGTCAAACTCAGTGGATGAGTACTGGAGACAACATGCCGCACTGCGAGCGAAACACCAGGGAGACGTGGAGAAGGTGCACAGCGCCTTCAAGAAGTACGTGGATCACATGAAGGGCCACGATGAGACGGAGCAGAAGAAGAAGCTGCGGTATCTGCTCAGCTATGTCGAGCTGTGCGCCAACATCTTGGGAGAAGACAAGGCGACCCACCCGCCGAGGAAGATCGAAGAGCTGGACAAGGTCTTCAAGTACATTGTCAAGATCGTGAACCCGTATTTGAAGAAGCTGCGCACGGAGACGGACAAACGCAGCTACCCAAGTGGTGGTAGTAGCAGTAGCAGCGCTGGCGCAGGTGGTCAGCCAGGAACTGTCGCGCCTGGAGCACCTACGCCATCGGGAGCACCGACGAGTTCCGGGTCCTCCACAGTGATGGCAAACATTTCGAGTGGCTTTAGCAGTGCGACGACGCAGCCGCAAAACGCTGGCCAAACGCAGCAGCAAATTGCGTCGACCGCCCAGAACCAACAAACCCCACAACAGAAGCAGCAGCAACAGTATGTCCTGCAGCAGCGCGCGCAACACATGCAGCAGCAACAGCACCAGCGGATGCGTCAGCAACAAGTGATGCAGCAGCAGCAACAACAGCAGATGATGCAGCAACAACAAATGCTGCAGAAGGCTCCTCAGCAGCAGACGCAGTTCCCAGCTCAGCAAGCCACCCAAGTGAAGCTGCAACAGAATAGTCAAAACGCCGCGAACCAACAGAGCGGTCAGCAGACGCAGCAGCTCGGTCGATCGCAGCAGCCCACAGCCCAGCAGCCGCAAAGCCTCCTCAGCCTCAGCAGAGCCAGCAAGCCCCACCTTCACGAACCGATAGTCCATCAGGTCTGACCATCGGCCTGGACGACTCACTCTACGGCAGCATGACAAGCGATCTGCTGCAAATGCCGACGCCCTCAGGGACATCCTCCGGTCTGATGGACTTCTCCAGCGCGCTGTCCCCACGAGTTTCGGCGGGATGGATCTGCTGGACTGGGACGACAATACCTCCAACCAGGGCGCATCAGGCCAGACCAACGCCGGCGGCGACAGCTCGGACCTCATGACGTTCGTGGAGACGTTGTAGCCCAGTAGTTAAATTGTAATTGAATTTAGTCGGAACTTCCGACTTGAAGGCACGTTGAAGTGCTCGCACTGAATACCCGCCGGCGCTCTGTTCAGTAAACAAAAACACACTCAAATCCTCCAAGCGCCATAATAAGATCGAGTCACTGGATCGTCAATCGGAGCTCATGGCGTCTCCGCTGCCGCCTCGCGTGCCGTCCTCTCTGCACGTGACGGCGTCCGACATCAGTCTCTTCAGCCGCTCGGACGGCGAAGACGCGCGCGAAGACGACGCGATGGCCGAGGACGAGCGATTGGCGGCCAGGACGTTGGCCAGCGAGCAGCAGAGCGGAGCAGAAGCGGGCGAGACGCTCGGCCAGGAGCTGCTGGAGGCGCTGAAACTGGGCACGAGCAACTTCCTGCTGGCCTACAACACGCGCGCGGGCATTGCGGCGCTGTTGCGACTGCTGAAGCTGCTGCAGCGACGCGACTGGCAGGCGGCGGCGGATGTGCGGCAGCTGCTGGACGAGAAGCACCTGAACTTCCGAGTGGACGCTGTACGGCTCGGACTCTTCCTGGGCTGGTTCACGGGCGGCTACAAGGGGATGAGAGCGCTGCTCCCCGTGATTCTACGCCGAGTTTTGCCCAACAAGCAGCTGCAGAACGACAAACAACTGAAGGAAATGTCGGCACTTGGCTCCGGAGCCATCGCAGCTCTGGCCTTGGGCTTTGTCGACGCGAAACGACGTCGGTCGTTGGCGCTCTACGCACTCACGAGAGCGCTGCAATGTGGCTACAACACGGCCAAGAGACAGCAGAGGTGGCACTTCTGGGGCAGCGACTGGCAGTATGGCGACGCTCTGCTCTTTGGGCTCTCGAGTGCTCAAGTCATGTACGCGTACGTGATGAGACCGTCGACGCTGCCACCGGAATACTTCAGGTTCATCCAGAGGACGGGTCCAGTGGAGATGGAGACGCTCGAACTGGTGCAGCAGGTGAACCGCGGGCTACCAGTGAGTGCTGCCACTCTTCAGAAATTGTTGGATCGGAAGCCGGGACTTCCAAGTGACTTCCCGCTGCCAACGGACATTGTACCGTGCAGACTTGTCCACCCGAATGCGGCGTCGTGTGCGGTGGGAAGTCTGCTGTGTTTCAAACGCGCCTTTCAGAAGACGTTCCCACTGTACCTGTCACTCTTCATCGTGCCAGGCGTCGTCATTCACTTTAAGCGCTTCCTGCGTGCACCGTTCAGAACTCTTTTGCGCTCGACACTGAACGCGACGCGATCCAACTGCTTCCTGGCCTCCTTCGTGTCGCTCTATCTGTCTTTGGTGTGTTTGCACCGTCGGGTTGTCAGTACGGACCATCGCTTCATCTATTATTTGGCTGGTCTCGAGCCTCGACGACCATCCTTCTCGAACCCAAGAGCCGACGTTCCGGTAAGGATAGAGCGATCGTTATCAACGTTGTACTGATCAACTAACGTGGGGTATGTTGTGCGAGTAGAGCTGGCGCTGTATGTGCTGCCTCGTGCTCTCGACAGCTTGGCTATGATTCTGCACGACCGCGGAATCGTTTCGGGCTTCAAGTATGGCGAGATCGCTCTCTTCTCGGCTTCAATGTCGGTCATGATGTATTGCTACGAGGTTTGTTACTGTAGTGGGTTTGTTTTCGTATAATCGATTAGCTGACTTCGTTAATTTACAGCACGAGACGGAGTCCATGAGTTCATTCGTCTACAGTACGATGAAGCGATTTCTGCAGACATCGATGGACAAGAAACACTTGTATGTGGCTTCCTCGAGAAAAAGGAGCGACGCCGCTCGCTGTCAACCCCACAGGCTTCAACGGCTGCTGCTGGTGCGTTGAGTGGCTAGCCTCTTGACGAGTGTTGGGCACTGGTATATTTTTTTCTTCTCGTTGGTTGCATCTACATGCAGAAATTTTACTCGCTGGTGGTGCTGGAGCTCGTCGTCGATGGATAAAAAGAGAACTAGCTTGCTGTTTGTTGTCCTTTCCTGAGCCTCGGTCACTACACTGGCCCATGCTCAAGCATCACCACCAATCTACACCTTCTCAATCCTTGCTTATTGGCAAGGTCTTCTTCGATTGCAACGGGGTGTTCTAAACCTTCGCGAAACGAACGCTGCGCACACTAGGCAGCTCCTTCAGCGCGTTGAGCGTCTCGTTGGAGGGAACCGAGTCGAGCGCCAAAATGCCGAGCGGGTGTTCGATGTTAGCCTGGCGCGCAAGACCGAAGTTAGCGATGTTGATCTTGGCTTCTGACAGCTCGCTGAGAATGCCCGCGATAGCACCGGGCACGTCCTCGTTGTTGAACACCAGCAAGTTGCCCTTGGGGCGGAAGGCCGGGAAGTCCGAATATTCATTCACACGCACGATACGCGGGTCCTCACCAAAGACACTGCCCTTCACGAGGAGGTGGTCCTTGTTCTTGGTCTCAACCACTACAGCCAGGCAGTTCTTCAGGTGACGGCGCACAGCCGCTGGGTCACTCTTCAGGTCTCCCTGGCGAACGTCGATTCCCTTCGACATAGCAACAAGCGACGAGTTCAGGAGGCTAATCTCAGGCTGCCCTTCGTCGGCATCCTGCTTGTGCTCACGCATGCTCTCCAGCATCCCCTTCAGCAGTGCATTCTGAAGCACCTGACGAGCCTGAGGGGTAGTGATGTCAATTTGGAGTCCACCAGTGGCAGCCAACGACACATTCGTGATGCGGTCCTTGGGGTCAGCAGACAGCGTAAGCTGGTGCACAAAGCGACCCAGCGACTCGCTCAGCTCCAGGAACGGCTGCATCTCCGGTAGCAGCGTCAGCGGCATGAACACACCATTCGCAACTCCACGGTAGTATCGCTTTGCTAACGCGTCACCGACATTTTCAGACAGAAGACGGTACTTGCGTCCTAGCAGCACGTCATCCGACGCCGCGCCATCCGCGTGAGTGCGGGTGATGACATTGTCATGCTTCATCAGTTCCTGCCAGGTCGGGGACAGGTCCGCTGCACCCTTCGATCCCGCTGACTGCAGCAGATCCAGCGCCACGCCGCTGATCTTCCCAGATTCCAGTCCACGCAGCAGCGTGGTCTCATCCAGGAGACCGTGACTTTCCTTGTACTCGGCCACCGACACGATCTTCACGCCAGACTTGCACTTCTCCAGCGCTTCATCTCCAAACATGCCGCGCGTCTTGGCCGTCAACGGCGCGTGGAACGTAATGAAGTCGCTCGTCGCGTACAGTTCGTCCATCGAGACGCACTTGACGCCCATGAGCTCCGCCGCTTCCTGGTTCAAATTGGGGTCGAAGCCGAACACCTTCAGCCCCAGTGCGTGCGCCATGTCCACCACACGACGTCCCGCCTGGCCGATGCCCACGACGCCCAAGTTCTTGCCCGCCAGTTCCGTCCCCGCGAACTGCTGACGGTCGAACGGCTCTCCGGAGCGCATGCAGGCCACACTACGCGGCAGATGGCGCGCCAACTGGATGAGCAGACTGAGCCCGATCTCCGCCTCCACCGAGGACCGGTCGCCCACCTGATTGGGCTCCAACTGCAGCAGCATCACGCCCTGATTGGTGGCTTCCATCAGGTCGATGTCTTCGCTGGGGATGGCGGCCGAGGGCACCGCCACCAGCTGCAGTTTGTGCCGAGCGCCCGTTCGCAGCAGCTCGCGTGGCAGCTTCGTGCCCGGCGCCACCACCAGCGCGTCATAGTCCTTCACTACTGACGCCAGGTGCTCGTCCGAGGGCGCGCGCACCTGGTCCACCACGTGGCCGCGCTGCACGAGCTCCTGCACGCACGAGCTCTCGGCCACCAGCTCCGGCACGTCCACGCACAGGATGCGGCGGCTGCAGTCGGAAGCCGCGGAGGAGTAAAAGTGCGAGAGCGGAGGGAGCGCTGAGAGGCGGCGGCCCAGCAGAGCCGCCGCGGGCTGCCGCGCGAGGAGGAGCCGCTGCCACATACCTGGTACCTTGCGGATCTCTTGGTGATGGATGAAGTGCTGATTGCGGGCCGAAAAGTTTCGACCAATCAGAGACGCTAATAGCGTCACGCTATTACAAATGATGGCGATTGGGTAGAATTGTTTTGGCCAATCATCGAAGCAACAACTCGGTGAGACTTTCACTTTTTGAGATGCTTCGGGTAAGCAGAGGAGGTCGCCGTTGGCGCGAGGACTGGCAGCGCATGCCGCCGTACGTGAAGGCGGTGGTGGTGGGCTCTGCTACCATTGGCGGATGTAAGCTGCTGTATAGTAAATTTTCATATAATATTCACTAACATTTTACTCCGAAGTGTATGTGGCGACGCACGTGGAGACGATGGAGCTCAACGGACGACGCCGCGTCATGTTCCTCTCGCCGGAGCACGAGGAGAGACTAGGGCAGCAGGCGTATCGGGAGATCTTGAGTAGCTCTCGACTGCTGCCACCGTCGCATCCGGTGTGTGGGTTTTAATTGCATTTTGCACCTGCAAACATTCTAACTTGAAGCTTTTTCTGCAGATGTCGAGGGCGGTGGCGCGCGTGGGGCGGAAGATCGCAGAGGAGTCGGACGCTCCGTTCATGAAGTGGACGTTTCACGTGATTGAAGCCAAAGAGCCAAACGCCTTTTGTCTGCCTGGGGGAAGGTGTTTGTGCACTCGGGACTGTTCAAAGTGCTCAAGAACGAGGACGCGCTGGCTGCCGTTATGTTCCATGAGGCCGCGCACGGTTTGGCACGTGAGTTTCATTGATTGAGGTGATATCTGCTGGTTTGTATTGATGATAACGCTTGTGTGGAGATAGGACACGGCGCGGAGAAGATCTCGTTCAGTTTGCTGGTCTACGGACTATTGGCATTTATTTTCCCTGACTACGGACAGATTAGTGATCTTGTGAGACCTGACGATACAACACGATGTCGGAAGATGAAATGGTTACTGACTGCTGGTGTTTTTGTTGTTGTTGCCTTTTTTCAGATGGTGAAGCTCGCGGTGGATCTGCCGTTCTCGCGCAAACTCGAGTTGGAGGCCGACTCGATTGGTCTGCGACTTATGGCGCAGGCGTGCTACGACCCTCGTGCGAGTATCCAGATGAACACATCGCTAGGTCAACTCGACAAGGGATCGCAATTCAAGTACTTCTCAACTCACCCACCAAGTGCTGAGCGAGTGCAGGCGCTACGGTTCGTGCATTAGCAATCTGAAAATGTGTTTGCAGAGTATTTAATCTGGACTCGTTTTTGGTTTGTTTCTTTTCAGCGAGCAGCTTTGCGATGCGATGGACGTCTACGAAGCGTCTGACTGTGGCTCGAAGAAGCAGGCATTTGCGAAAGCCATGCAGCCAGCCTTTTCACTCCACGGCAATTCAACTTTTGACGGATAGTCGGCTGCATCATATGCGGTTTTAGCGGCTCTGCCTTATATTAATGCCATGAACAAGTTCTGGGTTCTGTTCTCGCAGTTGGAATTGCTACAGTACTAACAGCATTTGCGCGCGATAAGCGATTGTGGGAAACAAGTTGTCGGCAACAGGATTCCCCATGCGATTCTAAGCCAGTTATCCGCCAGAGAGTCCGCCAGACTCTGGCCCAGAGTCGTGGATAACTGGTTGGATACCTTAGAATCACCTCGGTCGAACATGATGCATACTCAACGCTAGTCTGGAGTACTGAAATGACTGCTGATTACCGAACTAGGAAACATCTGATTCTGGGCCTAGTTTAGGCCAGACTCTGCGAATCTGATTCTACTGTAGAGGTTTCCGCGGGGGAATCACTTCCGGAGAAGACCGCTAAAGCAACCACGGGAGCTAACAAGTACACGCTAAGTACACTCGTTGGAACTGGGGATGGTTTTCCTCCCAGGACGGCCTCCCACTCAAGCTGGTGGCGTCCACGTGAGCCTGCTTACCATGATCGAGCGAGCGAAGTTAAAGAACCCTGAATTCGTCCTTGAAGAGTTGCAGAAGAAACACGGGATCACGTCCGTTCCCGAGTTGGTTGAGGTCCTCGGAGATCCAATAATATCGGAATCCATCCCCGCTCTGTGGCGTTTACGGCTGAGCAGAACTCTTCAACAGCCACCAAGGCTGGTGATTCCAGAACCGTCCGTTGGAGACGTCATCGGGAGAGTTTGTTCCCAATGGAAACCAAGTGGAATTGATGGACCGGAGATTGTGGTAATGCAGGGCGACCTGACGGCCTGCAAAGCCGACGCCATCGTCAACGCCGCTAATTGCGATCTTTTGCATGGTGGGGGCTGGCTGCGGCTATCGTTCGAGCTGGCGGGTCTATAATCCAAGACGAAAGCAAGGCGTGGATCAGGGACAACAGCCAATTATCTGTTGGTTCAGCTATGTCCACAAGCTCTGGTAGCCTTCCATGCCGATACGTCATCCACACGGTTGGCCCAAACGTCTCCGGCGTACCATCCCCTACGCCAACTCATACTGGCCAGCTCCGTAGTGCAGCGAGATCAGCGCTCGAAACTGGCGTTCGACTGGGATTATCCTCTATTGCAATTCCTGGCATCTCGACTGGTATTTTTGGGTACCCGCGTGATCAAGGAGCCCAAGATATTGTTCGTGAGTGTGTGGAATTTTGCCGTGAACAACCAATGGGTACTATTCGGTTGATCGTGCTGATGAACAACGATTCTCCCACTGTCAACAGTTTTGACCAGGCACTTGAAATAGTAGCTACGGATGAGGGGCAGTCCGTTCATCGCCCCAGTGGGATTGATTCGCGAAGCGGTAGGGTTCCAAGCGGTGGAACTCACAACGATGATCCGAGCGTTCATAAAGCAGCAGGCGTCCTGCCCATTCGAGTTTCCTCATCAGGGTTTGAGGTTTTACTAGGTGTCGAGTATCGCCCGCTCGATAATCCCGCCGGGTATTTTGTGAACTTTTTGGGTGGTAAACGAGATCCTGGTGAAACTCCAGAAGACACTGCGTGTCGCGAGTTTTCCGAGGAGGCGGGGAACTTATCGAGGAGAAGGAAATTCAGCAGCTCTTACTCCGGAACAAAAGAGCCAACAGTTGTGGCTCCCGTTCGCCAAGTACATGTTGTACATTGTTCACCCGAAGAATCGTCGCTTTGACTCGCTTCCAGGGGACTACAAAAGGCGTAAGAGAACTGGGTCGTTGGGAAGCGGAGCCGAGCATGACAATCTTCTGTGGGTTCCTTGGCTGTCTTTGGTTTTCGCGATGCAGAATTCTCCAGCAAATCCTGTCATTCAAACAGAGCTGGGTATTGTTCCACTCTCCGGTATGCTTAAACAGTTTGTGAAAGAATTCGGCACAATCACGGAAGAGCACCTGGAAATGGGCGTACGAAGTGTTATTCAAGAGGAGCGTGTCCGCATTAAGCAACTAAACTCTCTCCGTGACGACGAGCTGATTGCGAAAATGACGCACCATGATTGGAAACTGCGTTTGACAAGTCCTCCTGTGCCGCCTCCACCTCCAATCGAATTACTACAGCAGCATGATCCTGACTATAAGCAAACAATGAGCTCGCTACCTCCACAAATTTCGAGTAACGTTGTGAGTGTGAGACGGGTGACGGCATCTGCACGTATCGGAGACTATAGAACTCAGGTTCAACAACTGAAAGCTCAGGGGCAACCGTGAAAGAGGAAGAACCGATATATCATGGTACTTCTGAAAGATGGCGTGCCACCGCGATAGCGCTGAATGGGTTTGACCTCAATATTTGCCTTCATGGTCGCACTGGGGGCGACGGGGTTTACACTGCAACGGATATTAACACTTCGTACAGTTATTCCGGCGGAACGGGGTCAATTCTGTGTCTTCGAGGAGCTGTCGCCAGCAACTGTAAGAATCGGGGTGAAGACACAATTTTACCTGGTGATCCGGTACGAATTTTTCCAAATGCGAGATGTGTGCTGCCACGATTCATCATTGACTTGGCTGCAGCTGATTCGCGAGACACTCTCGAGACACAGCGACAGAGTGCCGACGATCAGTATAAACTGGTACTTGAAAAACGCAGAGCAATGGAAGCGTCAATTAAGGTCCAAGAAGCTGAGTTCACACAGAAAATGGCAAAACGACTGAGAAATGCGCTGGCTGTCTACAATCAAAGTTTTAACAGTTTTGACAAGTCTTTCTCGTCAAAACAGTCCTCGTCGAAACTTCAAAACCAAGAAGACCTCAGTCGATTCGATCGTATTCGTCGATTTTTTATGGAGCGACAACAATTCGGAGCTTGTTTACCGATGTACGAAGTCAAACACAAAGTGATTACAATTCTGGAGAAGAATCAGGTCGTTATCCTAATGGCAGACACTGGTTCGGGCAAGAGCACACAGCTACCGCAGATTATATTGGATAACGTTCTACCGTTTGACGAGACTCGTCGTATTGCAGTTCTTCAGCCACGCAGAGTCAACGCCATTTCGCTCTCTCGACGCGTTGCTGAAGAGCGAGGTCTCGCCCCGGGCTCGAAGTTGGTTACACAATTGGTCGAGGGGAGAGCAATGTCACAAGTACAACAAGGATTGAGTTCATGACACACGGACTTTTCGTACAGCTCGCGCGAAACTGTGACCAGCTACTCAACAAATATTGTGCAGTGATAGTTGACGAAGCGCACGAACGATCGGTTGACGTGGATCTATCGCTTGCATTGCTAAAACGTGCGATCAATCGGCTACAATCAAAGCGTGACGACACGTTTTTCAAAGTTGTTGTGGCCAGTGCAACCATCACAACTGAAGCGAAGCACTTCCAGGAATACCTGGATCCATCGATGAAAAAATCGGACACACTCCAGATTCAAGGGCGCATGTTCCCGGTACATATTGAACATCGTCCTATCGTCGAGGTAGACCCTCAAATTGTTGGTACTGCTGGTGTGAACAAGGTACTTACGTCTGCGGCAATTCAAACGGCTATGGATATTTTGAGATCTACGCAAACTGGGAGTATCCTAATTTTTTTGTCGAGTGAAGGGAGCATTAACGACGCTCTGGGAATTGCGCGACATGACCTTCTAGTGTCATCTGGCGCAGAGGAAACTATTGACACCTCAGTCGGCTCGCAGCGCTCCTCATCGTTCTCATTTCGAATTGCAGTCGATAACAATGAGGACAGTAGTTCCAGCTCAGGTGTTTCGTCATGGCTTAAGCAATGGACGAAGCCAAGTAACCAAAGCGCGAAGAAAAAACAACAGCAGCGAGAACAATACATCACCGCAAGCATTGTTGGATTTCACGGCAAAATTTCCCGAGCGGAACGCGATCAAGTGTTGAACCCTCCTCCTGATCGACGGTTCGTGATATTCTCGACCAATCTTGCAGAGACAGGAGTTACACTTCCCAACATTCGCTATGTTATTGATACGGGTCTTGAGCGTCGCGTGCACTGGAATGCAGCTGTTGATGTCAACGAAATGGTCACCACGCCCATTACAATGTCCTCAATGAAACAGCGATCAGGACGAGCAGGGCGTACAGCCTCTGGTATTTGCATTCGCCTATTCCGAGACCCTCACGAAGACAATACAACGGATAAAGTTGGGGGTCGCAAAGCCCCTGGTAACCGAGAATCTGAGTCAGCTATGCAGAATGCAATGATCTACAAAGTTGTCCTTCTTGACAAGCACATGAAGCTAAACTTCAATGAGGAACTTGAGCTCTTGGATCCAATTGATCCTAGCATGGTTGCACGAGCAGAGGAGAAGCTGCAAGAATTGAGTGCCCTTGATGAGGACGGCAACCTGACACCCGAAGGCGATGCGCTGCTCTCATTAGGCGTTGACTTGCATCTGGGTAGATTTCTCATCGCGTGCAGTCACTTTGGTTGTCTCGTGACAGGTACAAAACTGGTATCCGTTCTTATGGCATCGGATGGGGCCGAGCGCTTACTTCCTGATCGAAGATGCTTGGATCGTGCTGAATTGATTGAGAAGTTTATCGATGAATCTGGAGATCACCTTACTCTACTAAAATTGGTTGAGGGCTTTGACGAGGCTCAAGAGCGCGGCGAGGGCTTGTCTTGGTGCCAAGACCATGGTTTTGACATCGATATATTTGTGGATGCCGAAACTTCACGTGAATATCTTCTGAAGAAACTGGATGAATTAAAGTTCAGTATTATTGATGATAAAGAGCTAATGCAGGGCAATGGGGGCATCGAGTCAAGTATCAGACGCGCCTTGTGTGCTGCATACTTCAATCACCTCGCGAGTCCTCGAGCTGATGGAACAGCAAAAGCCGGCTTTTCACGCATTCTTGATGCCGCCAAGAACCAGGGGACGTTAGATATGATGGTTCGTTTTGCTGGTAAAACGCAGCCTGCAGAAAGTGATGACGGAAGCAATTGTGCAAGTGATGATCACTTGAATCCCCATGAGCCGGTGGTTAAAGGTAGTAGACATACAACGCTGTGGCTGGACCGTGTGTGCGCTAGTGAACTTTCTGCTTCGAGGTTGGTTGTCTTTGGATCCCAAATGTTGACCGATGGCTCGAAAAACGTTGAGCCCACCGTGCAACTTCTCTCTTACGTGACTGAAGATGAAGTGTTAGCCGGGGCTGGAGGTTGGTGTCGACTTGTCGATTTAAAAAACTGATCGATTCATCTGCACGCGATACTATGCGCTTTAGCGTAACCCCAGGCGTTCGCAGCTTCATAGTAGCTGATCGTGGGCGGTGGCTGAAGCAATTGAAGCGCAAGTTTTCTTCGGTTTTTGCAACAATGAATCGTAACGAGGTTGTCATTACTTGCCCTCGCCGAATTTTTGGCCGTGTCGAGCTTCACGTGAAGAAACTGCTACGCAATATCGAGCCAGAATCCGTCACTTTGCAACTACCCCAGCATGTTCAAATGGGTAAAATCATTGGTAAGGGAGGGCGACATGCCAAGCAACTTGAGGAGGACATTCAGACGCTACTATCAAGCGAGCGCTGTGGTGCGGGACACCTGCACCTTAGCAGACGCCAGGCCATCAAAATTGATACCAACTCGCGAGAAATTACAGTGACCCTGGAAGGTGCTTCCAAAGCTCTGATGTCGGTCATCGTCGGTCGAATTCAGTCGCTAATCGTGGAAACGCATGGTAATGACATGCTGCCGCTGGTAACTAAAGTCGGTGGCCAGCCTAGCGGGCAATTACAGCAATGCCCTCGGCTCGCACAGCTAATGAATAGCGTTCCACCAACGAGCTGGGCAACGCGGGATGATATCATGCTTCAACTTGCTCATGCAATAATTTGGAAGTGCAATGCCAGTATTTACGGTGGATTTCTCCGAGATTGCGTTGTGCGAGGCGAGAGTGCGAACGATATTGATGTGCGTCTATCGCCTCCACAAATCACAGCCTCCACTGTGGAGAGTGCACTTGGGCAATTCCTAGCTGGATCTGCGGGAGCTCAACAACGTCACGTGAGACTTATCCAGCGGGCGCAAAAAGGTTCAGCATTCACGTTGACGTTCAGGGCTCCGAACATTTCACCGTTTGACATTGACCTCGTGGATCCATCTGCAATTCTAAAGAAGATGCACCCAGGAGTGGACTGCGACGCAGGAAATCTGTTGCTGAATCGTAAACAAGCGCTATGCAAGAAGGTCGAGGGAGCAGGAGATTCGTTATGTGCTGCGCTGGAGAACGTCATCAAGAAACAGTTTACGTTTTACTACGCTTTGGATACTAGTGATGCAGGCCACAACATCGAAGCACTGCGTCGTCTAAAGAAGCATCTAAGTCGAAACTGGACTTGTCTTTCAGCTGTGCCGGCAAGCGTCCTAAACCAGTTAAGCAGCAGTGAGCGGGATCGGATTAAACCGAGTACCTAGCAGCAGCTTTGGAGAACCGGTGCGGTAGCAAGCGGGTAGTCACCAACTCCCACACACTCCCCAGGACAAGCTGCGCGATAAAAGAAGCAGAAGCTTCACCCGAAATGAGGACGGGATCGGCATCACCTGAAACGTATCATCAATAACTCCAGAAGTATCGAGCAAGAACCAAAGGTTCACTCCAAGCACCAGCACCGTCAACATCGTGAAAATGCGGTTTGTGAAGAACGGTAGACGGAACGGGTCTTTAAAGACGTTGAAAGCTATCGCCACCACGACGTAAGATAAGTGCACGAACAACCAAGTGATTGTGTCCTCGTATGAAAATTCAAGTGCTTCCATGTCGTAATTCTTTAAAATTGCGCAGTTGGGCAAGGCGGTTGAATTGTCACCATTCACGTAAGCCAAACCGTCCTTGACGGAGCAGAACCAACTATCTTCACTATGTAGAATTGCAAAAGCCGCAGCAAATCCTGCGATAAAGACAACGACTTGGCCGACGATAGAAGCTGCAATTGAAAGCGAAAAGAGTGTGTTTGGCGGCTTCTCTGGTGATAACTTGGATGACGGACCAGTGTACAGCATAGCTATCGAAAGACCAAGTACAATTGCCATATCATCCCACACGTACTGGTTGTTGGTCAGCAGCACCTCTGCACCAGCTTCAGCTCCAGCGTGGGCCAGTACAATGACCATACTCAGCTGAATAATTGGATAAAGGCACATGAACTTGAAGCTCTGGAACGACGTCGTCAATGCGCAACGTCCCTCTCGCAGTAGCACAGGAACATCCAGAATCGCCTTCGCTTTGCTCGTGAACGGAGCGACGATGGATGCTTCCGCACTAGAGAGTGCCAGCCCAACATGTGCAGCTTTCAGAGCACCGCAATCATTTGTGCCGTCGCCACACATTCCAACAATGAGTCCAGTCTCAATCAGCTGCTCAACAATCCAAGTCTTCTGTTGAGGACGAACTCGAGCAAAAATCGGAGTCTGCTGGATAATTCTTCGGACGGTGTCGTCGCCAAAGTCATTTCGCATCCTTTCAAGTGCGGCTCCTGTAATGGCGATATCAAATTCAGCCATCGTAGCGTCCATATTACTGGAGTTGAAGCTCTCCCATTGTGCGTTAGCTGACGTCTTAACAGCATCAGCGGATATGAACACAGTTCCTCCTTCGACTGCCACATCCACAACTGCAATTTTGGGCTTTAGCGGCATGTTTAACTCCCGACAGACGTGAATTGCAGTGAGTGCGTTGTCGCCCGTGATAATCCGAACGTCAATCTTTGCCTCCTGAAGTTCATCCAGCATCCCCTTCGTCTCCGTTTTCAGCTCGTTCTTGAAAAGTGCTAGCCCCTGGAACTCAACAGCACACTCGACTGCATCGCGGTTGATAGCATCAACCGCAGTGCTACTCGAAATGAGCTCTTTCATGCCAAATCCGATGCAATAGTAGCCATCAGCTGAGTACAAGTGCATTTTTTGGTGCAAATCTGTTGGAGTAGTAGTTGAAATCGCACAAACTGCTTCAGGCGAACCCTTTACAACCACAAAGCGCTTCTTCGAGTTCACTTCCTCCACAATTGCACTTGAGCGCTGGTGTGCCGCGTCGAAAGCGAATCGCTTCAGAATCCCGTACTTCTTTGATGGATCGTCTGATGAAGTCACAATGGCGATATAACTCCCTTGGCCTTTTCGCTTGGATATTCCATGTTGTACTGAGAAGCGTTGAGCATGGCCAATTCCAGAGGATAACCTTGCAATTCACCTTCGTGTTTGGACAAGCTGTGGCAGGTCGCCATCACCAATTTTGCTTCTGGCTGAATAATGGAAAGGGTAGGAAACCCTCCAGCTGCAGCGTCATCAACGCCGATAAAGCTTAAATGTTTTTGGGTGAGAGTGCCAGTCTTGTCGAAGCAGTAACAATCGAGTTGTCCACAAGAGTTCACTCGGCGGGAGTCAATACAGAAAATGCCTCGTTTCTGCAGTCGTTGCATGGCAATACCAATTCCAGACGAGAGTACCAGTGGCAATGCAGGAGGTACAGCTATCGTGATGAGATCGAGGGAATGAAGTATCGTGTCGGCAAATGGCGTGCTGGTGTCCGCTCCATCAACGATACGCTTGATAAACGCGGCAATGGCAATGGACCCAAGCACAAGAAGGTAGCGATAGCTGTCACGCTCGAACTCAAATGCAATCGGCTTCGGAAACAAAATACTTCGGAAGAGCTCGCCTCGGCCGGTAGAAAACCCGGTGCTGAGCACTACTTGTCACAATATGGTACCACGTACACCAAGAAAGACCTTTCTCCTGCGGGGCAAGGTCTTCTACGAGGAAGCGAGGGTGGATAGAAGAGGTTCAGGCAAGTGAGTGCAGCGGGTTGCTCTGCTTTATTTCCGGTATAAAAGAGAGTGAGGCGAGTAGTCGCTTCTCGAACGCCTACTTCTAGACGATGGATCCGTAACCACCGCTCTAGCTGTCTACTCTGGTAATATGCAAAATATAAAGTGACTTCCGTTGGTTGACTTCCCAATGTGCACTGCTTGATCGTCTTGGACTTGTAAAACGGTAACACGACCTCCCTTGAATGAAACCTTACTGCCGAGACCTGAACTTGGATGCTGTCAAGTCAACTTGGATATCTCATTTTCACGGTGCTACACAAGCACAACTCGGAGTTCTGGCAACTGGCTCGGTAATGCTTTCGTATCGGTTGTGAGTCCGCTTTCATAGTGCACTGAAGAACACGGCGTGCGGAAAAACCGTGTTGATCCTCTCGGATTAAGACCATTCTCTTTCCTCAAGAATCGTTTGATAAGGCCCGGCACAGACAGTAAGTTTGTGGAGGGCTCCCACGTGATATCATCGACCGCTCCGACCCACTTGCACTTGTATTCGTCGAGTCCATCCCCTCGGAATCGATGCGTCAGGATATCTTCTATGAGATGACCTTCTGTGCCATCTTTCAACCGCACGGTGGGTACCGAGCTCTCTCGTGTCACCGAAGTATCTTTCTGAAAGAGTTTCAAGCTCATCGTATGAACACGGGATGCAGTGAGCTTTCTGGTGGAAGATTTAGCTGATATGACGCACTACCTTGCTCATTTTCGATAACTTCATACGGACCAATCCACTTCGGTGCTAATTTACGCTTTGAGGCTCCAGTATTTTCCACACTCAAGTTTCGGGTCGCCACCAGAACCATGTCCCCAATTTTGAACGTTTGGTCTCTTCGCCCTTTATCATACTGCAGTTTCATTTTTCGGCAGCATGTCGTACTTGAGCTTGGAGTTCCCTCAATATCTGCTCCATGTGAAGCAGGAACGTCGATGCCGGTTTTGTTGCCGCTGTTTGTGTCTCTCGAACGTCCAAATTGATTGGCATCGCTGGGTTGTACCCTAAGTCCGCAAAGAAAGGAGACATTCGAATCGAGTCTTGATAATGCCGATTGTAGGCAAATTCTGCCAAAGCCAGATATGATGTCCAGTCATTCTTGTAGCCACCCACATAGCTCCGGAGATATGTCTCCAATATTGCGTTCACTCGCTCAACCTGCCCGTCTGTCCTCTGCTGGTAAGCTGCCGACATTCTCAGCTTGGTGCCCGTCAGTTTAGCACACTCTTGCCAAAAATGCGATGTAAATTTTGAATCACGATCAGAAGTAATATCTTGTGGAATACCATGGTAACGCACATAGTTGCTCAAGAATACTGCTGCAAAGTCCTCGGCTGATATTCTTGTATTTGTCTCCACAAAATGAGCCCTCTTGGTTAGTCGATCCACAATCACTAATACTGCATCATTTCCAGTTTCATTTGCGGGAGGCCACTAACGAAATCCATTCCGATCGATGTCCACCTTCCTGTTGGCGTCTCTAACGGACGAAGCAATCCTGGTGCTTTTCCCGTTCTGCCTTTCGATCTCTGGCAGGTTTGACACGTTTTGACGTAGTGTGTGATCCGTTTGTGCATGTTTCTACAAAAGAACTGTTCCTGCACCGCCCGCATAGTTTTTCAATGCCTGGATGACCACTGATGGCGCTGTCGTGAAGCTCCCACAGGATCGCGTTTTGGACTTCTTCATTTTCCTCCGGAATCCATAATCGCGAAGTCTCTTTGTAATCGTAATACACCAAATCATCAGCGTCGGAATATCGAAAACGGTCTGCGTTCACGATCACAGGTTTCTTCTTCTCTTTCAAGCTTTCACGTATGACTTTCTGACTTGTTTGGGCTCTACGAATTAGATCCTTGAGAGACTTCGGGCGCAGCTTTCGAATGGCATACATCTGCTTCGTTTTCAGCGCAAGGAAATCAACTTCGAAATCGCTCCTTCTGCTCAACGCGTCAGCTACAGTGTTTGTTTCGCCTGGAATGTAGCTAAATTTGAGCTGATAGTCAGACAACTGGTTGTACCATCTGCAAATACGCCGATTAATACTCTTCTGCGTGAGAACTTTTTCCAGTGATCGATGATCCGTTTCCACGGTGCATCCTCCATCAATCAAGTATACACGCCAAATATTTAAGCAATGGATAATTGCCAACATCTCTTGCTCATGTGTCGGGTAATTTAACTCAGCAGATGTGAGCTTCCGCCCTGTGAATGCGATCGGATGCCCGATTTCGTTTGAATTTACTTTTTCTTGGCATCGACCTCATCCGACGGAGATTCACCCTGGTACAGAACTCCTCCGATCGCGAATTGTGACGCATCTGTCCGAATTCGAAATGGCCTAGAAAAATCAGGAAGTGCGAGGACAGGAGTCTGACATAAGGCCTGTTTCAGTGCGTCAAATGCTGTTTGTGCCGAAGGCGTCCACACAAGCACCTTAGACTTTGATTTGACGAGATTGAACAGCGGAGCACTAATTTCCGCGTAATGAGCACAAAATCGTTGGACGTAGACAGTTGTTCCGAGAAAGGATTGGAGATCCTTAATAGTCCGCGGCACAGGCCATTCCCTAATGACAGCCACCTTGTCTGGATCAATTCGGACCCCTTCTGTACCAATAAAATCACCGAGACACGGAATTTCGCGGCTACAAATCGTTGACTTCGCCAATTTCAGGTACAAGTTGCGGTCTTGACACCTTTGAAAGACTCGTTCCACAGCAGCGAGATGGACTCCAATGTCTTCATCTTTAGTGAACACATAAATATCATCGAAGTATGTGGCCACAGATTCGCTCATCTCCTTGAAAATGGAGGTGACAATCCGGTTAAAGGTCGCAGGAGCATTACTTAAGCCCATGGGTACGGCCAGATATTCAAATAAACCCTCCGGAGTTTGGAACGCGGTTAGCGGGATATCCTTCTCGCGCATACTAATTTGATAATACCCTGACAAAAGGTCAAAGCAACTGTACCACCGACATCCTTCCATCCTGTCAAATATGTCGTCTTTCCGAGGCATTGGAGTCGATTGGCGAATTGTTTTTGGTTCATGGCTCGATAGTCATGAACGATCCTCCACCCAACTGGTTTCTTTATGCAGAACGTTGGCGCCCCGTGTGGAGAAATACTAGGACGAATAAGACCTGCTTCTAGCATCTCTTTTAACCACACTTTCAAAGTTTGCGTTTGCTCAGGGCTCAGCCGCCATTGTGGCCGAAATATCGCCCCGTGGCCCGGGACAAGCTCCATTTCGTGCTCTCCATGCACCGGTCTTCCCTTCGGTAACTTCGTACGAAAAATGGGGTCAAATTTTTTTATCAGCGGAAAAGCAGGGTTATCTTTGAATGATTCAAGATCCGTTGTCGCCTGGCGCTCAGATTTTCCGCGCGTCTTCGACTCCACTGAGTTGAGATGGTTCTGCAATTGTGTTATTGCTTCTACCTCCATGGATGTGACGTCATCACCCCGCTTTAATGCCGAATGGAGCATATTGATAGTTTGTTGAGGCAGTACAACCATGAATTCACATTTCTTGGATCGTGCCAGCTTTTTGCTTGTTTCAGTGAAATGAAACATGTCGTTCCATGCACCCGGCTAATATGTTGAGTCTTTTCGGCGCCACCTCGAAGAACGTGAATCTTGGTTGGCTGTTGTGTACGGCGTTTGCCGATTTTCAGTACTGGCGAACGGTCAGCTAGCTCTTGCTGCCGTTTTGCCACTTTGTACGGAGGCTTCTTCCCATGTTTAAGGACTAAGCTGACGTACTCTTCAGTGCCGTATATCCGATCTGTACTCCAATCAATGATTGGTGTCATCTTTCTTTTCCACGGCACTCCCATCATGATGTCACATTGATTCGGAATAAAACACACGTTGAACTCGAAATCGAAAGAGGCCATCTCATCAACAAATATACTGAGTGAGATCGTTCGATTCGGAATGTTTTCGCTCTGTCCATTTCCAAATGTAACTTCAAATTTCCCATGATCCACCACGTAGTCCTGTAGCCCGTTATTTGCAACAAAATCTTCGCTCACGCCACAAAAATCAGCTCCCTCATCAAAAACGCGGACCCACGAAAAATCTGATTATTGCAGACCCCTCCGACTTCTTTCACGAGATATTTACTCCAGTCAGTTTCAGGAAAAGCGGTCTCGTTGAAGTACTTGGCATTTGACTCCTTTCCAGGGTCAAACACCCAGGTGACGAGATGGTCATTGGCTGTTTGTTGTCCCGGGACGCCATCCCCGGGACTCTCTAGTTTAAATCCGCCTTAATCTTCGACAGATCCGTCTGGATAGCTGCTAAGACCTCCCAAAGTTTCTGGTCGTTCTCAGTGGAGTTGGCAGATTTTGTAGCAGCAGCATTATAGCCCGCTCGCTCACGATTGAGTAGCCACGCTGGCTTTAGTTCGGGGTGTCGGGCCCAGCATTTATCAGCTGTGTGGCCAACTTCCGTGCAACGTGTAGCCGAGCAACGCTGACTACCCCTACCACGAGGCGCACTTTCAGCTGGAGCAGAGAGTCTTTTGGCTGGTTTCTTCGTCGAGTCAACAGCATCATTTTCTTTAGGGTTCAGTCCTCGCGCTCCATCCAGAAGGTCCTCCAAGGACTCAAATTCGCCAACCTGGAGTAATTCTCGAAGCTTGGTCGACTTGAGGCCCTTCTTAAACAGAATCATTTTGTACTGTTCAGAAACGTTGTCCGTTTTACCCAAGCGAACAAAGTCTTCGATGTACGCATCCAACGACTTCGTGCCTTGCTTACAGTCGAAAAAGCTGGCGACCAAGTCTTCTTCTTTCGCCTTTGTGACGAACCGACTGCGCATTCCCTTCAACATCGCGGTCCACGTGCGAGGACCCTTAAAGTCCCTCAGAATCCACTGCTTAGCCTTTCCTTTGGTGTGGTTCATCACCAGCTGCCCCACACGCAAATTTACCTGCGGGTTACCAAAGTGGAGTCCGTAGGCGCCGTACCACATTATCATGTTCAGCGCGTAGACTTCAATGTCTTCACTGTCTTCTCCCCATACATGGGTGTTTCTTTTGTTTCAAACACTTGTCAACATGTTTTTCCAATTCAGCTTTTTCATATTGAACGGTGTGGTCAGGGGCGGGTCCGGTGACATCCCAGTCCGGATACAAGTCTTCCTTGTCAAACACGAGAGTCCCTGGCTTGATTTCGTTCACTGAATCCTTCAAGGTGTTGATATTCTCCACCGCGAGACTGGTTTCGTTCTTCATTCGCTGTATCTCAGCCGAGATCATGTCGATGCGGCTATTAACCTTGCTCAGTTCCCCTTGAGCTTGCTGAGCAGAAATTTGGTTTTGGGCGACGAGCTTTTGTAGCAGTGACTGATTTTCTTTGAGCAGGTGAGCACTGGCCAGGTGTTGAGCGTCACTCTTCAAGGCATACTCAGCCATTCCTTCCGTGATGCTTACTTGGTCACTGCTCACTTTCACCAGCTGTGCCTTGATTCCTTCAAAATTAACCAGTACCGATCGAAGCGCGTGGACTTCCTCGGCGGTTAACGGTTGAACTTGCTGCTGGGGTGTACCAGGGATTTCTCCCATTTCACTGTCGCTCATACTTGTCGAGAACCCTTCTTTGACGAAGGCTACTATGTCACAATATGGTACCACGTACACCAAGAAAGACCTTTCTCCTGCGGGGCAAGGTCTTCTACGAGGAAGCGAGGGTGGATAGAAGAGGTTCAGGCAAGTGAGTGCAGCGGGTTGCTCTGCTTTATTTCCGGTATAAAAGAGAGTGAGGCGAGTAGTCGCTTCTCGAACGCCTACTTCTAGACGATGGATCCGTAACCACCGCTCTAGCTGTCTACTCTGGTAATATGCAAAATATAAAGTGACTTCCGTTGGTTGACTTCCCAATGTGCACTGCTTGATCGTCTTGGACTTGTAAAACGGTAACACTACTCCTCGACACGTCCCACCACCTTCACGGACACGAGTGATTGTAGCTCCAGCATGTAGGCAAGACGCTTTGTACTGGGATTTTGCAGACAATTCGGTAACTTGACCCACTCCGACTGCCGGTTCCTTATTCACAGGTAGTGCTTCACCAGTGAGAGAAGCTTCATCTGCTACACACAAACCCGAAAGCAGAAGGATGTCGGCGCACACAGGTCCTTCGTTCACGTCCACAATATCACCAGGAAGAACTTCAGACTCGTGGACTTGCTTCACAATTCCAGCTCGTACAACGTCAATACTACAGTCGCTTCGAACAAGACTCCGTAAGCGGTTGCTGTTCGAAACTTCGCAGTAAAATTCGTTGGTGATGGAAGCCGCGGACAGCAAGACAATGATAATGGCGTAAACGGTGTACTCTTCGATGAACCAAATGATAGCGCTGATCACTTGGAAGATGTAGAACGGAGCAATGAGTTTACGCAGAAGAAGCTTCGGGATCCCAGGCTTATCAATGAGCACTCGGTTCTCCCCGAACCGTTCATGTCTCTCGTCCAGTTCAGCGGTGTTGAGACCGTTGCCAAGACGTGCATGAATAGCGCCCAAATCTTCACTAATTGTTGCCAAATACCGTTGGAATCCGCCGTCTTCGAGACTGTAAACATACCGATGTTTCTTGAATTCGAACCAGGTCCATAGTGACGGCTTGGAGGAGCTTCGACGTCGGTGTACAGGGCACTCGATCCACTGAGCATGCAGACCTTTACCGTAAATTAGAGTGAGCATGTAGTCTGCATCTTCCGCTGATGCAAGAGGGAGTTGAGTGCGAGCCAAGTACGTGAAGACTTGAGGATACCAGACCGACAGGATCAATAAAGTACCACCCGAAGCTGCGACTAGGAAACAAAAGAGGACCAGGTGCAAGTACGAGAACTGGAAAGGAATCATCCGCAGTGGCTCGTTCGGAGCGTGAACCAACTCTTCATGTTGACCTGCTGGGGTCTTCACGGGAATATTCAGGTGCTCCTGCATGGGCTGCAAGGCGGAGTAGTGAGGGACTGGCTGCGAATGCACTAGCTGCTGACTTTGAGTGTGAGACCAGCTTAGATGCTTGTAGAGACCGCAAGTTCGGAGCTGTTGCATTGGCTTTTAAAGCTTTTCACCTTGAAGACCCCACATCTCATAAATGTATTTACAGGATAGTGTTCATCCTCATGCCAAAACACTGGACGCGAAAGTGAATACGGAGATGGCTACGTGGCTAGGACCTGATCTGGAATTTGGCGTTGTCGCCAGTGGCAGAGGACAACGTCAAGCCATGTGTAGAGCACGAAGTCGCCTAATACAGCGATATGCTGGGCCAATTAATACAGATGCTACTGAAAGAAGCAGAGTTCGGCATTACTCTCACTCATAAGATCATGTGCACATACATACGCGACTCGCTTTCCGGGAACTTGGCATATCCATACCAGTACCAGCTCGGACTTGGACCGATGGCCAGAAAATAGATGGAGAATCGTTTTGCTGCGTTCAGTGTCGGCGTTCCAGCATGAGCATTTCTGGACGGACGAATTCTAATCCACACACGAGTCAAAGATCACGGCACTTCACTCGTCAGATTTCGCTGGCAATGTGGGGGCGGGGACAGGCAAGTCGTATGAACCATCTGGGCCAGGGCCGCATATCTGCTAAACACTCTGAGACTTACTTAAGTCTCCAGCCGGTCGAAACGTAAGGACTTGCCACATTGACAGTAGTGGGGAGTGCCCACGAGGTGAGGGTGCAAAGTCCCAGCTGCCAAGTCCGATGGCATTGCTGGGGTTAGTCGACAAGTGGCTACCACGCGTGCACTCCCAAACTTGCACAATGGAGAGCGTTCGAACACAGAGCTGGTGCTGTTTCATTGTGATTCTGGTGCTCCTTATTGGTGTCCGATGCGATGCAGCTTCGTCAAGTGACACAACATTAACTGCGTGCAACTACGCGTCCGAGAACCTGTACACCGTCAATGCCTCGGACCCGCAGCCGCTCTTCCCAATGGGCTATGTGGAATGTGCAAACGCTACTGGGAATGACGTTGTGCTTTGCGAAGTCTGTTCGTGTCGAGAGAAGAAAGTTGCGTCGGTCGAAGGTGTGCCGGTGGCGTGGGTCGTGTGCGTTGGGGTCGGAGATGCTACGGCGTGTGGGAACATCGAGGCATCCGGTCAAGAATACTGTGAAAGCAGTTCTGGAAGCAGCATTGGAGTGGCAGGAAGTGCTTCGTACTCACAGGACAGTTCCAGCTCGTCTGAAGACTCCAGCGTCAATGTTGGGGACCCCACTTCGGGCTCCAGCGCTAGTACCAGCGTCACCGACGGTAGTGACGGCAGTGCTGAAGTCATTCCAGCTTCCAAGTCGAGCTCTGGGACCAGCGGAAGTGTCGACAACGCATCGGGTTCTAGCGTCGAGTTCGACCCGGTGGTGACTTTATTACCAGGGTCTGAATCCCAAGCGGAGAACGAAGACAACGTGATCACCGGCGATGTTAGCACAATAAAGCCCACTCAAACTAGAGCTGCCACCTCATCAGAGCAAAACATCATTCGACCTTCAGACAATGGCTCAGGAAACCAGCTCGACACCAGTAACGGCATATCAAGCTTCTCGATCTGGCCTGGCAAACAGTTGACCGTTCTCGTCTCCATTCTGTGTGGCATCGCAGCTATTGCAGCCGTCGCCGTCTTCGTTGCCGTGCGCAAGGACCAAGCGAGGAAGAAGAAAGCACTAGGAACCCCGTCAGGGACTTCACCGATGACGAGTCCTCCTTGGCCACACCGATGACTCACCGTCTCGACGGGAGATACCACCACGGCAGGAAAGACAGTCGATACTACAGCAACGACTTGGCCAGCTCCAAAGCACCGCTAGCCGACATTGTAGTCATCGGCCCTGATGATGAATCCCGTACGCCATCGGATTCCGCTTCCGCGCACCAGTACCGATCGTACTCACGGAGCCATCCGGACACCGAACGCTGTGTGAAGGTTTCTCAGCACAACGCCGTCACTGGTGACTCTCGATGTCAGTTTGAGGTTTCAAACGGTCCATCGATGTCAGGCTCGACTTCATCCAGACCCGACCCGATTTACGATACCCACAACACCCAATTGAGCTTCTCATCTAGCATGAGCTCCGAGTACGACAGTCCAGTGAGCATTTACGCGTCGGAAGAGAGCTTTGTGGACTCCTTCCGAGTGGTCTCAGCGAACGACAGCGAGTCGAGTAAATCCGAGGGACCGCAAAGGTTGACGAGGTGCCAGACTACGACACGTCCGACACGTTCGCGGGCTTCGCTTCAAGTCTTTCCAGTCTCGACAGCTCTCAGTACGATATCCGCGACACAGAAGCCAGCGAGTACATGCACGACTCGGAGGACGGAATGCTGAACACCAACTCAAGTCGCGTGGCCATGTCGTTCGATGTGGGATCCGTATCGCCCCAAGCGTGAAGGTCGTCCATCTAGTTGTCTTGTCCGTGGTAGTATCATAAAAGCGGTGTGCTAGTGAGTACTTCGAAGTAGCGAGTTCCGATGATACGTTGCTACAATTCGAGAAGACCTGAACAAGCTGCAAAAACGCGGTGATACTGGATTCGACAACCACGTTATTCACACTTGACGCGAACTTTTGTATCACTATCGACAAACCAAGCGTTGCGGAGCTTCTCGACCTCAAGTTAGTGCATCCGTGTTACATTTTCCAGATATTCAGCAGGGGTTTTTGGCTTGTCAATAAGTATACAATCTACGCGTGTGTGGTCATTACAATGTCTGCAGTCTCCTTGGCGTACGAGATCTACTCCGAAATATCAAACACCATGGAACCATTTCACTCTCGTGCACTTTGGAGACTGTCGAAGCTCGCAAAATGTCCAAATTTCTGTCGCTGAATATTAATCCCTGTAGTCGGTGGAAATATTATCATAGTGAATGAAAGTGTCGTATGTGCAGATATCTTACTGCTTCCCGGTGGCTGCGGTGTCGACGAAGTAGCTCTGACAGGGAAACCGTACCTGTAAACAAGGAACCATCGATTGGAACAGTGAAAATCACAGCCGTGTCAGTGCGAGAGAAGTTCAAATATTCATGTTTGTTGGCTGGGTCGATCATCACTCGGGTGCACGAAAGCAACGTGCAATGTAAGTGCGTGGTGGCCAGTACAGGCTTCTCGACGGGCAGTATTTTATTCCCCAACCGATCATGTTCGAGTTTGAGCGCGACAGCTATCCGGATTTGACGATACTTTGGGTTGTTGCTATCGCGGCGTTTATTAAACGTCTCGTGGATGGGATTCGAGTTGACAATTCGTCTTTCATGACGTTGATCGACTCGTTAGACCGCATAACGGTAGCTGATCCCCCACCACTTCCACTTGTTCTTACTTCTAAGATCGACGCGTCGACTGTACCAACGATATATTTACTGTATCGACTCGCAGCGTGTGAATTTATGCGGCCAACTCTCGTGCTTCTGTTTGACAAGACGGGAACACTCACCAAAGAACATCCTACCTTTGCTGGAGTGGCGATGACAAAACACTGTACTACATCTACAAATGACTCTCGAACTTCGAATCCCTTCAAAACTCAAACTAGCAATTGCAACGTGTCGTAGTTTGTCCAATAACCCAGGGATCGGTGCAAGGATATCCTCTAGAAGCGGACGGTTGAGATTGTGGCTTCTTCAGTCGGTCATATCATGATCTTTGCGTCATTTTGTGCGGCAAGCATTGATTTTACTGAGAGCGTGGTCGGTATTGCTCTATCGCGGATGCGCTCGCTTTTTAAAGGTGGCACTGCGTCAGCTTCTCCAAACTGCGCTATTGTAGTGGGTTCAGTCTTTCAAACACACTGCGAGGGAAGCACCGTGGTGCTTCCTGGCGAACAAAGTCTATTGTGGTTCTTCGTGAGCTAAACTCAAAGTGAGCTTCCACTGCTAGGGCCAGCCTGTCGGTCTAGCCGTGGCTTCTAACGGCCCGGTCAGTTGGCCTAGTACTGGTTCTCTAACGGCTCGGTCGTTGGCCTAGAACTGGTTCTCTAACTCCTCGCGGTCCGTTGCGATGCCCAGTGAGTGGGTAGGCTTATCATGAAACCCACAACTACACTGCCCTCCCAAGCCTTAACCACTCATGCAGATTCGTGCTGCACGCTCTGTGTGTCTTTGCTGGTGGCCACCCTGTCGGCCTTAACCCGAGGTGTGTCTTTTGCGACAACTTGTCGCCCGAACACCGTTCGATGAATGTCGTTCACGGTCGCCCTGTTGACCTTGAACCTCAACACTCCTCTCTGCTTGTCCCTCGAACATCCCGTCGTTCGCTGATTGTTGTTCACGGTCGCCCTGTTGACCTTGAACATCAACGCTTAGCAAGCTTCGTCGACCAGAAATACTCGATCAATTCACCAGGAAGGTTGGGAACACTCGACTGGTTTGGCGACCCGTCCTCAACTCCCCTCGGCTCTGCAAGAGATGATCCCTATCACCGCTACCGCTGGGTAAACTTCACAAGTTGTTCAGGCTCATCACGGTTCTTCTGCCAATATATCAGCCGGTCACCGTGTCGGTGTCTTCCACCACTCTGACTCAGAGTCTGAGCCAGTCTGTGTCGACAACTTGTCCCTCGAACAGCCCGTCGTCCGATGAATTTCGTTCGTGGCCAACCTGTTGGCCTTGAACCTCAACACTCCTCACTGAAGAGTCCTCAGCACCATATTGATATCTAGTGCACCCGTTCTTCATCACCTCTTCAAACTCCTTGCAAGGTTCAAACACTTGATCATCTCGAAGTGGAGAACACCATTGGGGCAATGGGGACGAGGTGAAAACGAGACGTCCGTGCGATTTCTTTGAAGTCGAAACTTCATCGGTAGACACCGTCACTGACACATAGCTCCGCGACTTCTCCGTAGCGGCTTGTACTGTCGTGGCTGTACGTTGGCGTCGTGGTCATTGTCCTCGTTTGGCAGTCGTAAGTCACGAGACCTCCGCCTACTAAAGAAGTTTTCGTCGCCTACTAAAGAGTTCTTTAGTAGGCGGAGGTCTTGTGACTTACGACTGCAGAACGAGGACAATGTACGTGACAGTACAAGCCGCTACGGAGAAGTCGCGGAGCTATGTGTCAGTGACGGTGTCTACCGATGAAGTTTCGACTTCAAAGAAATCGCACGGACGTCTCGTTTTCACCTCGTCCCCATTGCCCCAATGGTGTTCTCCACTTCGAGATGATCAAGTGTTTGAACCTTGCAAGGAGTTTGAAGAGGTGATGAAGAACGGGTGCACTAGATATCAATATGGTGCTGAGGACTCTTCAGTGAGGAGTGTTGAGGTTCAAGGCCAACAGGTTGGCCACGAACGAAATTCATCGGACGACGGGCTGTTCGAGGGACAAGTTGTCGACACAGACTGGCTCAGACTCTGAGTCAGAGTGGTGGAAGACACCGACACGGTGACCGGCTGATATATTGGTGCAGAAGAACCGTGGATGAGCCTGAACAACTTGTGGAAGTTTACCCAGCGGTGTAGCGGTGATAGTGGACTATCATTCTCTTGCAGAGCCGAGGGGAGTTGAGGATTGCGGGTCGCCAAACCAGTCGAGTGTTCCCAACCTTCCTGGTGAATTGATCGAGTATTTCTGGTCGACGAAGTTTCTGGGCTAAGCGTGTTGATGTTCAAGGTCAACAGGGCGACCGTGAACAACAATCAGCGAACGACGGGATGTTCGAGGGACAAGCAGAGAGGAGTGTTGAGGTTCAAGGTCAACAGGGCGACCGTGAACGACATTCATCGAACGGCAGGCTGTTCGGGCGACAAGTTGTCGCAAAGACACACCTCGGGTTAAGGCCGACAGGGTGGCCACCAGCAAAGACACACAGAGCGTGCAGCACGAATCTGCATGAGTGGTTAAGGCTTGGGAGGGCAGTGTAGTTGTGGGTTTCATGATAAGCCTACCCACTCACTGGGCATCGCAACGGACCGCGAGGAGTTAGAGAACCAGTTCTAGGCCAACGACCGAGCCGTTAGAGAACCAGTACTAGGCCAACTGACCGGGCCGTTAGGAAGCCACGGCTAGACCGACAGGCTGGCCCTAGCAGTGGAAGCTCACTTTGAGTTTAGCTCACGAAGAACCACAATAGACTTTGGGTTCGCCAGGAAGCACCACGGTGCTTCCCTCGCAGTGTGTTTGAAAGACTGAACCCACTACGTTTGAAAGACTGACATGTGAACCCACTACAGCTATCTTCAATAATTAAAACATGGAGAAGTCGTTTCGGAGGGGAAAAAATTCCTTGGGGAACTCGCTGCATGCATCTGCTGGGAGTTAATTGCAACGGGAATGCTACCGAAGTGGAAGCAAAAGGGATTGACCTTCGTGAAGGACATATAGTGCTCCGTCTTACGATGGCGTTTGAGCATTAACTTTATTTTCTTCACGTAGAGTTTGATTTTTGCTAGAATTCTTCCTCCAGCAAGCTGTCGTCGCTGTCGCTATCGTCAAAGAGAACGGAGCTAAAGCCCCTACCCGTTTCATAGAAATAGTCCGAGTCTTCAGAGAAAAATGAAAGTCCGGACTTGTTCGTGTCAATGTTTGCGATAGAGTTGGCCTCCCGTCGCCTTTCGAGAGCGCTAAGTCCGCGTACTCGTCGTGGGGACGAGTCTTCGAACGCACTGATACCTCGTTCTCTTCGAGGTGATAAATCATCGAGTGAGCTCATTTCTCGATCTCTTCGACGAGAGGAATCATCCAGGGAGTTGACATCAATACTCTTTTCAGTATTCCCTTCTTCCATGTCGTCTGAAAGCGTCGACAACCGGTTTCGATACATCACGAGCATCCCAGCAGGAACGCGTGAAGTTGAACGCAGGGTGAGCTGCTCATTTTCAGCCTCGCTGTCACTTCCAGGGTCAATAGACCAGCAGGTGTCCGAGAGATCTCTCCAAGCATCACCCGTGTATCTTTGCTCACTTGGAGTCACTTCGTTAGCATAGTTCGCTGTTTGGACAGTGCTGGCAATGGAGATCGTCGAAGCCGATGAATCCATAGCACTCACTCCGCTGTTTCGGCTTGGCATAAAAGCTGCGATACTTGTTATTGACGATCGCAACCCGAGAATCGTCGTCGAAAACACGGATCGTCCACTGACCAGACTGGTTGTATGAGAAGTTTGTGTTGTAGTCTCGAGGGGCAATTCATTGTCCCGACCGTCTTGGATATCAATAGCGACTTCATCAGACTCTTTTGTAGACAATTGAGGCAACCTGAACGTCTGCAGTAGTTGCGGATGAGGAGATGTCATGACTGTCGACGCTGTGCTGGCCCCGAGTGCATTTGACGATCCCCCAATGCCGTTGTCGATGTCACCCCTGGAACGCCGATACGTTGCTAGGTGAAAACAATTTTGGTTTCAATCTGCGTCGTCGGGAACGGATCACGAACAGGACAGCCACAAAGATGATCACTAAGGCGACGATGGTCCCAACTAGCAGAGCAGCCGAGTCACTGGACTTGTCTCCATTGACAGATCCTGTGCCATTTGAGTTCGAGCTGCCGACACTACCTGAAGTGTCTGCAGATGAACTGGAGCTGGTCGATGCCATTGTAGCAATGACACCAAGTCGTGCTTTACGAAACTGGCAGATCTGTCACCCACACTGGACATTGAATTTTGCTCAGTGTGCCAGCCTTTCGACATTTGCACGCACTCCAGCTCCACAGAATGTCGAAGAATTGTCGGATCGACATCAATGACACGGGTGGAAGCGTACGGGTAGATACAGAGCAGGGAAGTAGTCGAAGCCACTCAGACCCACACACCGAATTTCCTAATTGTTAACCCTTTCGTTCAGCTCGCCTTGAACCGACCAAATTGCTGAGCTGTCTGACTTCTTCCGACACCAATACACACGCAGATCTTGGCATAACGAAGAGCACCAACGTTTGCCACGTCTGCTAGTACAACACTTTGAGTAGCGTACCTGTACTCGTCATTGCACGGCGTGTAACTTGGTATCGAGACGGACATCGTTAGGCACCACCACTACGACGAATAGTATGCATTGACTATGCCAAGGCACAGGAAGCCGACGCATCGATGGATGACAACGCACATTAGATTTATTCACCCCAACTGTTACAATAGGCCATTGAGTTAAAACTCCCGCTCCTTGGTGGTTCGTGTGTCTGCGAAGTCCGAGTTCACTGAGAAGAAAGACGCGTCAGATGCCGCTGTGCTCCTGAACGCATCGGACGCCTGCGTGGAGTTCCCCAGTCCGAGTAGTTATCAGCTTCACTGCCTTCGTCGTCATCGCGAGGTGCGTCAATCACAGGGATGCGAGCTGTGTTGCTGTCAGCTGCGTGGTAGTAGCTGTCGTCGCTCAGTCCGGACGCGCCCGACCACGCCATGGAGCTAACTTCGCTCACAAAAGAGTCGTCATAGTTACTTAGCGCATCGAACTTGCTCTCAAACTTGCTTTGATATCCACTTTCGTCAAGGCTGTTCGACTGGAAACGAGGAGGAGCAGCCGTATGAACCGCATACTGCTGAAGCGGAGTCGGTCGGTTGCGGCCCTGAGCCACCACCGTTGTGGCCGACGACGCGACGGACGGTGCCATCGATCTCGCAGTCTTCGGAGACAGTGAAGCATAGTCCATTGACGTCGTGTCCTCAGGAATGAAGAAAGCAGGACGCTTCGGTGGAGGTGCACGCGCCTTGGGGGCGTTTCCTCTAGCGTGCTTGGGGACCGGGTCCATCACTGGAACCGGTTGAATTGGCCTCTGAGGTCGAGGAGGAGGCGGAGGAGGAGCTTCGAACGCAGCTAGCTGAGCAAACTGGGCAACCCTCTCGTATGTGTTGCGGCCAGTGTACACGGTCCCACCTGGCTGTTGTGGTGCTGCATTCACTGGGGCTCTGGCTGGCGGTTGCCTTGGAGAAGCATGTTGCTTCGCACGTAAATCACGTGGCGGCGTCCTGTCGGGACGCATCGGTGGCTCAACCTGGTACTTGCCCCGCGGCACGTCGGGACTTCTGCGACCACGTCCAGAAGTCGGTTCACGCAGCATCGGCATGTCGGGGCTTCTGCGACCACGTCCAGAAGTCGGTTCACGCAGCATCGGCATGTCGGGGCTTCTGCGACCACGTCCAGAAGTCGGTTCACGCTTCATGCCAGCGTCTACAAAGCCGCGAGGAGGTACAGGAGCAGGAGGGCCATGCTGCAAGTCGGTGGGTTTCAGGCCTCGTCCGGATTTCGGCTCGCGTTCTCCTCGTCCACGCGCACCAAACTCAATTTCAGGTTCTCGTCGACCTCTCCCCGAAGTCGGTTCTCGGACACGTCCGAAATCCACGTCGGGGTTTCTCCGGCCACGCCCCGAGTTTGGTTCACGCACGTCCGGGTTTCTTCGGCCGCGTCCGGAGTTCGGTTCACGTCCGCGCGGCGTGTTCCTTCCACGCGGGTCCGGATTTCCGCGACCTCCTCGCCCACCGGCAGTCGGCGACTGCATAGCGCGCGTTCGTCGGTCAAACGCCGGGAACGAGGGCGTGACGGAGCTTCTACCCGACCCATTGGTGGGCGAGGTGATGCGTATGTTGGTGGTGTTGCGGTTGCGTCTGGAAGAGAGTTTGCTCTGCGCGCCCGAGCGTCGCATGCAGTAGGAACGTACGACCCACGACACGAGCGCCACGAACACCACCGCGACAACGATGATGACGATCATGACGGTTGAGTTCATGGTGTGGCCAGACACGGCATTGCTCGAGACCGACACGGCGTCCACACTGCCACTGTCGCTTTTACTGGTAGAAGGGGACGCAACGGAGTCTGTCGTTGTTTGTGTGTTGGTGGACTCGGTCGTGCTGGTGGCCGCCACGTTGGACTCGTTTTGAGCCTCGGCCGAAGAGCTGGAGGAGCCTGTGGCGCACGTCACGTAGGCGTCTCCGCTGGTGACGCAGTCGGCGCCGCTTTTGAGCACGACGCAGACGCCAAAGTACTTTGTGGTTCCGCTCACTGTGGCGCTCTCGGGGCTTCGGCAACTGCATCCGTTCTTGACGCACGTGTTGCCCATTTCCGAGCACAAGACGTAGCCCGAGATGTCCTGCTTGTTGCCAGGGTCTTCCAGGTACAGCGATTGCACGTCCACACCGCAGACGTCCGAGACGGAGGACATGGTGCTTCCCTAGCAAGACGAAGCACTGTACTGAACCTGTGGGAGACTCGAGCCGCCAGCTCGCAAGGCCAAAGTGGCAATGAGGAACTCCATCGACAAACAACACACAAGAGACGGAGAGCAGGGCCAGGGTGGGAAGATTGACGCCCCGCGCTCATACTCAAACCAAGACTCGCAGTAGTGGAGCTCTTCGAACAACGAGCAGAGCCCGGACAAATACCGATCCGAAGATAAGCCCACAGTGCATCTGACTCTCCGGAGCTTTTCCAGATGCGAGCAGAGCCAAGAGTGACATGGCGGCAGTACATTCGTGAATATACTGGCGCAGGTCAAGGCGTTCCAAGGTCGCTTTGGAAATGGCATTCATAGTGCCTGGAACTAATGGTTACTTCACTTTGGTCGACGTCGGAGGCGTGTCGGGCCGACGTACGCATTCCTCAATTTAATGTTGGGTTTTTGAAGTAGTTTTTGAAGTAGTCAGCTTGCGTGGCTCCTGTAGAAGGAGTCCTACCTACCGCGGGAAGCCCTTCGCCGGCTCAAAAGAGGCTCATGCCGATGTTGGCTGTAGGATATTCAAATGTTGGTCCTCAAATGAATGGGATAACATTGACGTGGGTACCTAAATGCGAACGTGTCTTTTAACGGGGTGCTAACATTACGGTATGCAGCTTCTGCGAGGCAAAAGTGATCGTTGCAGGACGGAGCAAGTGCCGGCACATGTCATGTGCCACATGATGCATGATGCTAATACTTCAACGTCGTTTTCCAACTGTGCCGTCACTGACATACCTTCCTCGCCGAATACATGTATTTGACTGCTAAGAACTTTCAAGCCTTGTACGACGCTGGCTATTAATAGCTGGCACGCTGTATCTGCACACGAGCCTGCGACGCTCTGTGCCTTGCAGGTTTGCGGTTCACCTTTTCCAGTCTTGTTGGCCGTCATCTCGGCTGTTTTGCCGGAAATCGCGTTTTGCGGCGCAGGTCACTAGGGATCCCCGCTACAAATTGGCATTTCATTCAAGGTCGATGGGCAGCGTAGCACGCTGCGGCAGCAATCCAGCACACCTGGGTACAGCTCCTAGAAACACGAAGGTTTCCTCCCTTTTTAGGTAAAGGTGACTCACCGAAGGCGAAAAAGGTGACTCACCACATGTCACTCTTTCTTCCCTCGCTTTACGACCACTCAGCTATTCCGTCGTTCACGGTATATCCGTTCCTCACTGTACTGCCTTCTTATTTGAGCTCTCTCTTTTGGTCAGTCGGGCATAGCGAGTGACACGAACAAGATGATGGCGTACCCCAAGAGTTACGCGTTCCCGCTGGCGCTCACGGACGCGTGGAAGCAGCAGATCACGACCCAGACGCGCGAGAAGCTGACGGAGATGCTGGGCGTGGAGGTGGACAACGTCATGGCGGTACGTAACCCTTAAAAACGAGTGGGTGGCGTGCCTGTTAGTGCGTTTTAAAGCCGAGAAAGAGCCGCGAGGAGAGGGCTCCAATTAAGGGCGCAGGGGTCCTTTTAACGCGCCTTCTCGGATGGTAAAACTAGCTTTTATATGGGAAAAGAGTGGAAGGACGCTAAAAGAGGGTGCAACGACCCCCAATTAGGAGTCAAGGGACGCCACCCGACACAAAAGAGGATAGACCCATGACCGTCCGCTGTGTATGTACTTGTATGTTTTCCGCGGCCGTCGACTACAGGAATACGTGATCGTCATGGTGGGCAACAAGAAGAACATGGAGCAGATCGCTCACGACCTCGTGGACTTCATCGGGGACGAGTCGGCCGAGCAGTTCGTGGTGTGGCTCAGTCAACTGCTGCCCACGCTGGAGGCCCAAGCCAGAGAAGTTACAGAGGAGCCGGAACAACCTCAAGCTGAAGAAACACCAGTGCAGAAGGAGGAAGAGGCTCCCCCAAGCGCGTAATCAGCTTGAAGGGGTCTTCTTCTTCTTCGTCGCCCAAGAAAAAGGTCGTGTCTATTGGTAGTAGCCGAGGCACGATGCGGTCGCTGAACCCGTCGAAGACCGACATGGACGACGTCATTGCGCGACGAGCGCAGCGATTTGGTGTTGTGGAGAAGAAACCGGCAGCGAAGAAGTCGCCCGTGTCTTCTGGGAGGGAGGAACGTCATCCACGTGACGAGGCAAGAGCGAGTGGAAACAAGCGACGAGCAAGTGAACGTGATAACGGTCGGTTGTCAACGCGACTTGGACCACCCGTTAATGTGGACCAGGCCGAGCTGGACGCCCGTGATACTTTAGGCTCGAGCAAGAAGAGACGTGGTGATCGTGACCGCGGAGAGGAGAACCGTAGCAGCGGAGGACGTGGTAACCGCAGAAACGACCGAGACCATGACATGGAGGATCGCGGACGCAATGACAGACGAAGAAACAGCGACTCACGCGACGTGGCGCCACCGCTACCGCCGTCCGACGAACAGGGTGGCCGCAAGGATAAGCAGGACTATGACCGAGGCATGGGCCCGCCGATGGGTTTCAGGGCGGTCCGATGGGCTATGGAGGATACCCACCGGTACGTTGTTCGTTTGCTGATACCGTATCATAGTTGAATCCGCCTAATTGTGTGTGTGTGTGTTTTTTTTTTATCATTAGCCGTTTGGGGGTCCGATGTTCTACCCTCCGCCAGGCTACGGACCAATGAACCCCTACGCCATGGGTTTCCCCCTCAGGGCATGCCTTACGGTGGTCGAGGTTTCCCTCGTCCACCTGGGGGTATGCAGAACGGGCCACGCGGAGCGCGACCATTCCAGAATCGCAAGTGGGTTAACCCAAACGTTGCCAAGGCCGAAGAAGCTAAGGCGAAGGAAGGCAATCCTGAGTCGGAAACTACAGGAAGTGAAGCGGGAGGTGCGCCACAAAACTCCGCCATGAACGCTGGCGCGCCAGCGTTTGCGCCGCGTAACCCTTACTATGCCTCGCAGATGCGGCCTCGATTCCAGAACAAGACCTGGGTGCGACCCGATCCGGCCAAAGATGAGGAACTCAACTCGAGCCTACCCAAGACTCCGCCCAAGGAGCTGCTAGAGAGCACGGAATAGGAAGCACACGAACGTGCCGCTTCGCCAACACGTTAATCTGCAAGAGAACAACTGAGCTGAAAGGTTTAAATCGACAACATCAAGAAGCACAAGGGCCTGAGAGAGCGTCCCACTAAAGCCATCACGCATGCAAGCACTTATCGACGTTGCCCAGGCATGGCCGCCTAGGTGAAATATATCGCTGGCAAACAGCCACTCTTTTCATTACGTTCGCACTTTAGCTAGCTGCATTCAGCGACGTGAACGACCCCAACCTTTACGAGCTGCACCCCTCCCTGCTTTGCGGGCTCTTGAGACTGAGATAGAGAAGCAGCAACCATCGACAAGGGCAGTTTGCGGCGCGTTGTGCCTCCTCCACGAGCTTGAGACTCGGATTGCGATTGGCTCACTGTGTCTTGTGCAGGAGCATTTGCCTGTCGGGCAAGCTGCGTGAACTCATGATCACTTTCGACGTCGTCGTCTCCGTTTTGCTGCGGTTGCTGCTTCTTGAACAGGTGATCGATCTTGTGCTGCTGTTGAAGCTTCGTCTGCTTGGCTCTCTTCTTACGCGGCTCTGGCTCAGAATCCGAGCACAAATCCAGCACAGCGCTTTCTTCAGAGTCGCGTAAGGCTGATCGATTTCTCGGAGCGGCCTTCTTGGTAACAGAGAGTCCAAAGTCATCGTCGTCATCTTCCTTGATATTATCAAGGCTCTTCCGCAGTCGCTTACGAGTTGGTGGCTTTGCTGGTTTCTTCGATGCAGCCGAGGCCCTCCCTCGCGATTTAACAGTTGGTCGCGGGGTCATATCTTCCCCTTCGTCCTCGTCATCATCCATCTTGAAGTCCTCATCACCATCATCTTCAGCAATAACATCTTCATCTTCATCAGAAAGCAACGAGTTACTCGTTTTCCGCGTCTTATTTCTCGCTGCAGATCGGGCAGGGGCCCTTCGCGTGGCTTTGACCGGTGTCTTCTTTTGCGTGGACTTTCATCACTGTCGTCTTCAAGATCCGAAAAGACCGATTTCCTAGCTGGCTTTTTCTTGGATGCTGCTTTCTTTGTTGGTGTAGTTCTCGGTGTTCCAAAACGCTTCTTCGCTGGGCTTTTTACTGGGGATCTGTCTTCTTGAGTAGCCCTTCTGCTTTGAAACTCATCTGCCGACAAAGTGTTTCCAGATTGAGATACAAGGGCAGCTTTCCCTTCACCACCATCTTCATCTTCCTCTTTTGCAGTGCATGCAAAGCATCAGTTTGCTCTTTCTTCTTTCCAACCACGCTAAGGATGTCCTGTGCAGACTTCGCGTCACTCTTGGAGCTTAGTTCACGTTGAGTCTCATCGAGCACGCTGTCCACAAATTCTTGGATAGCGGATGCGTTGTTCTTCAGTGTGAACTTTTCAAGAGCAATTCTAGCTGCGTTTCCGGTAGAAGCACGAGCTTCCGCTCAGGTGCACACAATTGTTTACTCAAGATATCCTCGATGGTCACAGCTGCAAGTGGTGTAGGACGAACAGCACGACCCAGCAGCGATTTCTCCAGCTCCATGCTTGCTTTCTTGTCGGAAGCATTGATACGATCCTTCTTGCGGCGGTAGAAAAGCAAAATGTCGTTGGGGTTCGCTACCTTGCCCACGAACTTTGCACCAAAGCGCTGGTTCACCAGCACAGGGAAACCAGTATGTTCCACACGCAGACGAATGAGCACCAGTTCCTTCTCCTCTTCAATGCTGCCTCGCACTTCTGGCAGCGGAAATGGACTCTCTTGTTGTCTTGCTTCACGCTCTCTCGCCCGCTTTCGTTGTCTCTCCTGCTGCTCAAGCTCAGCTTCATGGAGCAACTCAATCACCCTTCCCTCCAGATACTCTCCGATCCGATCCGCTACATCGACGTCATTCGGCTCCAGTTCCTCAATTTCGCTCAGAATAATTTCCCCATCTTAAACGGCCTCACAGTATGCAGCTCTCGGTTCGTCATGCGGAAGCTCTGCCCATTGATCTCCAGCACCGCGACATGTTTCGGCTTGGCTTCTCCCTCCACCAACGACGTGGCCACCGACGAACCGGGTTGCGTGATGAAAAATCTCCTTTCACGCTCTCCTGGATGTCAATCTGGCACTCGTGTTCGTGTCCCCAGACCACCAAGTCAATAAAACTCGGGATCATGCTTTCAGGGACGCAATTCTTGCTCCCGCGTCCTTTGTCGTCTCGGTTCTGGTGCACCACAAAGATATTGAACCAGTCTTCCGCATGCTCTGCCGGTCTCCTGAACACCACCTTCTGCTGCGCAAACATCCGGTTCAGTCTCTCGTCCCTCATGTTGCCCAGCCCGTAAATGGCTACATGAGTGGCTCCTTTGGTCAGCAGCACCGGGAAAAGTTCCACGGCGTCCACTTTGTCGCTCTTGCCAAAGTAGTTCACGAGGTTCGCCGCGCTCAGCAGGTCCAGAGCGGCGAGTGACTGCGTCGCGTCACCGCCCCCTCCCTCGCGGGGTCGTCGTGATTCCCGTGGATGCTGAAGATGGGCAGCTCCACGTTGTAGTTGGGGTCCTCGAAGTTCACGACGCCGAAGTTGGGGAAGTTGACGCTCTGGTCGCTCACCACCTGGAAGTTGACGGCCCCGTCGCCCATGCAGTGGCTCCTCAGCAGCCGCATCGTCTCGTACATGGTGCGGCGGCTCGGCTTGTTCTCGTGGAACAGGTCGCCGCCCAGCAGCAAAAGTCCACGCGCTCGCGCTGCGACAGCTGCAGAATCTCCCGGAACGAGCGGAACGAGTCGTTGCCGCGCACGGGGTCCTTCTCCGCGTAGCCCAAGTGGTTGTCCGTGGACACCAGCACGCGCAGCGTGTCGGCCGCGCGCGGGTCGCCGCCACTGGTCTCGGACTGCGACATTGGGAAAATGGACCCGAGTGAGAGGTACCGTGGTCGACAGAAAGATTGGAGCGGTGGCGTTAGATTCTGTCAGTGAGGTATTTTCCGACTACCGGTAATTACGAGTTCGCGTCAAAGACGGAGTGCGGGCGGAAGGTGGTGTATGAGGCAGTGGAAGCGGACTGCTGGCGAGAGCAGCCGAAGCAGGACACTGACCTGTCGTACGGTGGATGATTGATCGCGATGGGAACGACGACGAGCTCGGATATGAAGCGGTCCAGACAACGACGAGCATGGAACGGGATACAATTTTGGTGCGAGGACGTACCTGACTTGCTTAGGAGGAGAAGCAAGCGTTGCTGCTTGCTGATGCCGTTAATGGGCACCTGGATGTGGCAAAGTCTCTTTACGCTCACGTGGACACATCACTGAATGAGGTAGATAGGAGCCAAGGAGAAAGCGAAGACAGCGCAAGCGAATTGACGCGCTTATTAGTAAATCTGGGGCAGTTCCCATGGCGGCGAAGGTCTCAGGTCAGTCCATGTTGGTGGCTGCATACAAGGGGCTTCTGGATGTGTGTGCAGTGGCTATTTGCCAAGTTTCCAACAGTGAACTTCTTCTGGGTCTACGATGCTGAAAATGATCAATTTCTTAGTGTCGTTGATGAAGCTGCAGCCTGTGGGCACTTGGAGCTTGTGGACTATCTACTGCAAGCGGGAACATGAGATGCCGGAGACGGAGAAGACCCTCAAAACACACACAGGCGTTCCCTTGCCAGTTTCTGTCGGTAAATCGAAAACTGATCCAGCTGCGCGGCGATTGGTTCTCGGAGAGGAGAACACCTGTTGATAAATCCTCCTCTTCTTCAGTCGAGCTAGCATCGTCACTCTCATCATTTCTATCGACGTCTGAGGCCGCCTCACTGCCAGATTCGAAATCTTGTGGCAAAAAAACGGGTTTGGTACTTCGTCATCGGAAGCGAGGAGGGTCACCGGGCGCCTCGGGCCTGTCAAAATCTACATGATTAAGTACCAGAAGCTCGGACGCCACATTCAAGAACTTTGCCGGCCGCAAGACTGGCGAATCTTCAGTGCGTTGACGTCGGAAACCCTCGCAGTGGGAAGCTGCTGGACGCCGACGGGGTGATGTGTCAATTTGGTGTCAACAAGTTTCTGGCCGTGACTATTGCCGTCGAGAGCAGCACAACATACATTGTGGCCCTTGTGAAGACGCTTCGACTCAGCAGCGCGCCCCAAATGCGAAATGGGGATTGCGGTGGGCGGTAAAGCGCCGTGCGAGTCCAGGTGGAACGTCCACGGGGTCGCTCGGCGCTACATGTACCCAACAGTCAAGGGCACCACTATTTAGTTTCGGCTACATTCCCGTCGGGGACGTGACCCCCACTTGAGGTGAACCGTGAGCTTCTGCGGAAGACTTCCGCAAAGTACTGTGGGCTCAACGAATCGTGCCTCGGCTTCAAGATCAATCTGGTGGTTTTCGTTCTCCGTGGTCCTGGGCCCTTTGCAACAGCAACGAACATTTATTTTCCCCGCCGAGCTCTCGTTTTCACATGGTCGTCACTTGAAGTTGCTATGGACGAATTCTCGAAGGTTGGCGTTGAAGATCTCCTGAGACTCAGCAAGGTGCCTGTGGACTGGTACTGCAGCAGGGTTGGAGTGGGAAGTTTTATTTTTGCTTTTGGTCTGGTGGAGGACGCAGTGTACTGAGAGCGACACTGTCATCTGAAGGACCTGTGTGGGTGCACAAGGTGTGAAGACACTGAAGTCCCCATATATTTCGTCGTGCAGATCGTGGAGTTTTCAAGAGGAAAGACCACAGGGGACCGACTCTCTGGCGTAACGGTGTCGGGGAGTATTTGTGGCCAGTGAAGTAGGTACACCCACTGCCGCCCTCTTTGAAGCCCAGAAGATATGACCTCTCATTTCGTCTTTCGCCACACAAGAAGAAGAAGTGATGTCCAGCTTGGATAATGCAGCGAAGGGAGGGAATCTGGCGAGGGTCAAGGCACTTGTCGAGAAAGGCGCGGATGTGAACGCAAACAACAAAAACGGATTCACTCCGCTGCTAGTGGCTACTCTTGCGGGGCACCTAGAAGTAGTTCGACACCTCGTGGAGAACAGCGCTGATGTGAACGCAGCGAACCAAGACGGAGATACTCTGCTACTATGGGATGCTCGTAAGGGACATCTAGAAATGGTTCAATGTCTTGTGAAGAACAGCGCTGATGTCAACGCAAATGGAAATGACGTAACTGATGCACTGACAGAGGCTGCTGCTCTGGGACACCTAGAAGTAGTTCGACACCTCGTGGATAACAGTGCTGATGTGAACTCAGAGGGAAAAGACGGAGTTACTCCGCTGTTATTGGCTGCTCGTGCGGGTCACCTAGAAGTGGTGCGATTCCTCGTGGGAAACGGCGCAGATGTGAACGCGAAAACCGTGAATGGAATAACAGCGCTTGATGTTTCTAGTTCCTTCACAGTGGCTCAATTTCAGGTGAATCTGGACAACGAAAGTATGCAGAGAGATTGGCTTATTCCGGAAGATCAAATCGTACGTACCAAGCAAAGATGGAGAGAACTGTACGAACTAGTGGAATGGCTGGGTGCCAAAGTATTCATCAGATCAGTGGGGTCGGGAAAGCAGCTTTCCAAAGAAGCGAAGATCTGGCAGCATCCGCACATTGCTTTGATGTTTGGTGCGTGCTACATCAAGAACAACCCATTTATCGTTTGTGAATATGCACCCAACGGCCACTTACTTGAGTACTTGAAAGCGCATCCAAATGAAGTGTGGCTAAAACTGTATGAAGCAGCGCTCGGTTTGAGCTTTCTGCATCGGACGCGAGTTTTTCATGGAGAGTTGAAGTGCCGTAATATTTCGATTGGGTCGGACGGTTTTGCGAAGCTGACAAACTTTAGTTTGAGTTCGCTCGAGTCTTTGGATGATACGGACAACGGCAGATATAACATGGATTTGAAACGAGAGTCGACGTATGAATCGGATTTATATTCATTTGGTTGGTGTATCATTGATGCAGTCCGTGGCCACATCTTTAGGCGAAAAAGCAAAGGGGGTATAGATGTGCTTCCAACCGTCGACAACGATTCACAGACGCACAATGGAACCTGGTAGAGCGTCTTTGTCGATGCAAGACAAACTGTGAATTCGTCAGCTACCGATTTAGTACAAGAACATCGCATATTTGCCGACGAAGAAAAGGGAGAGGAAACAAAGGACAACACTGTCAATACTGTTTATATCGACAACATGCTTCACCAACTTGAAGAGTATTGCAACGAAACAAATTACGCAGATAACTTCAGTCGACAGGTGTACGAGCGCGTAACCTATGTCTACCGGCAGTTGAATCCCCAAAGTACCTTTTTGTCGAGGTATTCGAGCATGACTGAATCGTTTGGAGGCACATGACAGCTCGCCCATCTTCGTCGATTAGCTCGTCATCTGCGATGCTAGTAATGAACTATGCAATGAGTCGACAAGTTGCAAACGATGCCTCGTTCTTCCACCACAAGATTGACCGCTTCATGACAGCAGCAAGTTTGTCGATGTCCGCCAACATTCACAACTGGCGAAGTGACTGGGATCTCGTGCGTAAAAGCAGAACCACAAGTTCATGAACAAAGCCCAAGATAAGCACACATTGCTGGATGATATACCAGAAGTAGAACGTGAGGAGGTGTTGACGAACCTGCGGTTCCAGCTGAGCAAGAACTATACGAACTATGAAACCAGCGTGCCCGAGAATCTGACTCGTGCGAGAACAGTCTCTCGACCCTGTGTAAGGACAAAGGCATTCTATGCGACAGTTGGTTTATACCTGAGAGTGATGTCGCGTTCGATCAGCACGACGAGTTCGCAAGGGGTGGTTTTGGTGCTGTGCATCTCGGGAAATGGCTGGATTCCTGCGTGGTCATCAAAACAGTGGATTTAAATGAGAAGCACAATTCCCAAGATCTGTTCTTGAAAGAGGTGAAGGTCTGGCGCAGGTTGTATCACCCGAACATCGTGCAGATGTATGGCGCGTGGCACGTTGGTAAATCGTTCATCGTTTGCGCATTTGCACCCAATGGTCAGCTGGACAGGTATCTGAAAAAGCACCCGACCGAGGTGTGGGGAAAACTATACGAAGCGGCACTCGGTCTACGCTACTTGCATTACATGCGAGTGATTCACGGAGACTTGAAGTGCAACAGCATTTTGATCGGCGCGGACGGGCGTGCAAAGCTAACGGATTTCGGTTTGAGCTCGATAGAAGCACTGAACGAACCGAAAAAGAGCGGTGGCGATGATGGCAAACCTGGAATTGGCGCTGTTAGATGGAAAGCTCCGGAAGTGCTGAAAGGGGGCGTGCAACATTTCATCGGATTTGTACTCGTTTGGAATGTGCGTTATTGAAGCTGTGACTGGAAATTATCCGTGGGGAAACCTTGATGATCTTTCTGTGACACATTGGGTGAACAAGGGCAGCATTCCAAAGCGATCAGACCAATTCACTGATGATCAATGGGGTCTTGTGGAGCGCCTCTGTAAATACGAGCCGAGACAGCGTATGTTCATTGTAGATGCAGTGAATTGGCTGAAGAAGCTTGCTGGCTTGTGAACACAAACAAACCACCGCGAGCAAGTTCATATGTAAATGTGACTGTATCTTGACCAAGTTTTCTACCGCAGAGACTGCACAGCATTCGAAGCCTACATGCACAAGGGATACCACCATATCGTTGGTGGCGTCATCGTGATGTTAAGCTGATATTTCTATACATGTGAGATGGAATCAGCTACCCCCGCACCCGAGTCGATCGCATTTTTCAGTTGTCGGTGCTTTGATGTCTCTGTCTTCTACTATGCAACAGTCGACGATTGTTTGTAATCTGGATGTTGCCACAAATGAGACCCGACTACATTTGCTTTGTGTTGTCTATGAGGCCATGCCGATTTTAAACTCCCAGTGGCAGCGCTGGAGGACGAGACCATGACGAGTCTGTTGATGGTAGTAAAACCTAGCAACAATTCCACTGCTTCTGATTTTGTGCGGCAATCTGCACTGACTGTGACAAAATGATCTCTGCACAATGATTCCCTGAAAAATTCCACCTCGCTGCTGAACTAAAATTGCGAGATATCTCACGAGTTTGGTCACTCTACGCTAGTGTGGCCCCCGCGAGCTTGTGGTTCTCTTCGCTTGCCGCGTACCAGTAGCTGGTGCAACAAAAATCAAGTGTGGTCTGCGTGGGTTGAGGTTTAAAAGCCCAACATGACCACGACATACGGTCGAGTACGGCGAAGTGCATCTGGGCCAGCATGTGATAGCGTTTATCCACAATGCCGTGGCCCAGACAGCAATGTAGTTGCAGCTCCCGTGCCGCAGCCTTGCACCATGGCTGACAGACACGGAAGCAGATCACGCGTGCGCTTCACCAGCTCAGGCTGGTACGGGTTGTAGTAGAGAGCATCTGCTAGACGTCGGATAGGACGCAATCACTGGGACGCTGGTGATCGCAAGGTAGAGCTGCTAGCTGGCATGCATATTTTACATTCTCACTTCTACTTTTACTACAAGACCAGCAGCACAATACAATCGGCTATAACCTTCAGGAAGTGCCAGCTTCCCCGACTGTGTTTGTGTTCAAGTGCGACCTACTACACGATTGCTACTGTAGATACCGCTAGCTATCAATTACTCGGTGGAGCTCTGTGATTCTGCTACTCTACAGGTGGCGGCTGCGCACCACAGCCAGGCCGTCGAGCGTCGGTACACTGGGGACGAACTTGACCACGGCGTCGATCTTGGCCTTCACCTCCGTGGTGATCTTGCTCACGAACGCGATGGCCTTGAGGTTCTCCTCGAGCTGCGACGTGCGACTGGCGGCCACGAGCACCGACGACACGTTCTCGTTCGAGACCGCCCAGGCGATCGACAGCTGCGCGAGGGAGCAGCCCAAGCCGTCGGCGATGGGTTTCAGCTCGTCCGCCATCTTGACGCGGTTCGTGAACTGCTCTCCTTGGCCATATCCGCGAGCAACGGGATGGTCAAGCGAGAACCGTCCGGCTTGCCCGCAGTGTACTTGCCAGTCAGCGTGCCAAACGCCAAGAGGGACCACGTCGTGAGCCCAGCTTGTACTTCTAGTACAAGTCCGCAAAGGCGAAGTCGACCTTGTTGCGCTCGAAGATGTTGTATTCGGACTGCTCGACAATCGGCCGGATCAACCCGAGGCGGTCGGCGATCTCACACGCCTCCACGATGTCAGCCGGGAGCCACTCGCCCGTGCCCCAGTAGAACGCCCAGCCCTGGCTGATCACGTGGTTCATGGCACGCACGGTCTCCTCAATCGGCGTGTTCGGGTCGGATCGGTGGCAGAAGATAACGTCCACGTAGTCCACGTCCAGGCGCTTGAGCGAGGCCTTCGTGCCTTCGATAATGTGTCCAGTCCTTGGTCGTTCGGGCCTCCGTCAGTGAACCCCTTCGCGCCAAAGAAAATCTTGGTGGTGATCACCAGATCCTCGCGAGACCAGATGCCGTCGGCGATGCCCTTCTGGATGGCGCCGCCCATGTGCTCCTCAGCCTGGCCGAGTCCGTAGATCTCGGCCGTGTCGTACAGGTTGACCCCGTGCTTGAACGCCGTCTTCATCATGTCGTACCACGCATCAACATTGTGCTTGGCGTCCGGGAACATCCACGCACCGAGCGCCATCTTGGACACGAGGAGGCCGGAGTTGCCGAGGAAGCGGTGCGTCATCTTGGTCGAGTCGGTCAGTGCAGAAGTCGACGCCATGGCTGGGAAGTGGGAGGTGTTATTACTGAAGACACTTGAACAAGTCGAAGCAAATTGAGGAATGTGTCAAGTCGAACGAAGTTGGTACGTGGACACAGCAGCACCATGGCGGTCGATTTCATGGCGTAGTCAGGACCTCTTTCTCGACATGTATAGTACCATAGTGGCTGGAAAGCAATACATACGCAGCCCTGTGGTTACTTGATCACTTCGCTGCAGGGTGACGACGATCACGGTGATGACTCAGTCACCGAATAGCTGATTACGGCTAAAATCGAAATAATATCGCACAGATGTTCGTTCAGTAATCTGCCTCGATAGAGACCACCTGATATGTACACAAAGAGAGAGGTACTTTCATTGTTAAAGGTTTCTATCATAACACTCGACAATACAAGGTAATCACCTTTCACAGACTATTAGATGCTGCATGGTCGCTATCGATGCACATTACTGTACATACTACGTATAATGTTTGTGGGGCAAAGCTGTTAAAATCTGGGTTTTGCCTACTCTCAGGAGGCCACCACCAAAGTCGTATATTATACTATCATCTAATTTTCCACTTCCGCATGCATCAGGCCATCGCTTTTCTCGACCGGAGTTCGGTCAACAGCGCGCATCTGAGAAGTAATCCGTCTTAGTGATAGTGGAGACCACGGTGCCCCTTTCACCTGGTGACAAGTGATCACAGTGATCGTCGCCAACCCCTGGCCACTTTGGTCAAGCAAACACCACGACCACACCTTTTCTTTATTCATGGGGATCAAGTGACAATTTCTCCAGTGAAATTCTCCACCAAGAGGTGATCCATTTTCCTCAATTTGCTTCGACTTGTTCAAGTGTCTTCAGTAATAACACCTCCCACTTCCCAGCCATGGCGTCGACTTCTGCACTGACCGACTCGACCAAGATGACGCACCGCTTCCTCGGCAACTCCGGCCTCGTCATGTCCAAGATGGCGCTCGGTGCGTGGATGTTCCCGGACGCCAAGCACAATGTTGATGTGTGGTACGACATGATGAAGACGGCGTTCAAGCACGGGGTCAACCTGTACGACACGGCCGAGATCTACGGACTCGGCCAGGCTGAGGTGATGGTTCAGTACGATTAGTACTTAACCGGGGTTTCCCAACCGGGAGACAAACGGCGAGCAACAGCCATTCGCCGTTTTGCCGCCCAGCGCTCAGAGCACCAGCAGCAGAGCACAGAGCTCTCGTGAAGAAGAAGCAGCCAGGCTGCCCAGGAAAATTTAGATGCACGTCGTCGCCGCCCAGCCCATGGAACCCGCCCGGAACCCGCCCCGCTCGTCGTACGACCACCTCGGAGGACGAACTGTTCGCCTTGAGGCCCCCGACGAACTCCCGGGCACGTGGGAAGGCCCCGTGTACGCGACGCTGATTGGTGAGCCTGTGCTCAAGGCGGACGACCCGAGCCCATTCTTCGACGACGCGGATGGTGACAAGCGCCCTGCCTGGCAGGTCATTGGGACGCTTCTCCTCCCCGGGCAACGACTTGGGGACATTGCGTCGGCGCCATGAGCGCTTGTCGTCATCAATTATTGGATCCCGCACTGGCGGTTGACGCAGACCTCGCACAACCTCAAGGACGAGCTCCTGGAGCGTCCACTGCTGTCAGTATTCCAGTTCCTTCGGTTCACTGAATACTTTGTCGCCGCGCCGCGGTGCGACGTCAAGTTTACCAAGTACACGTCAGACGTATGGCTTTGCGGCCAAGTACTCGCGTACTCTCCGGCCTCGTCTATCTCCTTGGTGGACGATATCGATTTGCTCCAGGAGCCGGGCTGCAGCTACATCTGTATGGTGGCCATACGTGGCTACACTGGCAAACACAAACAGGTGGTCGCAGTTGGTCTGGTTGACGCACGCAACCAGGCCATATCCCGAGACGAGTTTGTATTGGGATTTTATCACGGCCTGGCCGCCACGCTCCGACCCTCTCGCTTCGCCACCGCCTGGCGGTCATTTGCCGCGTCACCTCTCCCCGATCAATCGGTGGTTCGTGAACAACTGGCGAGAGCGTTTCCTGCACCAGGTGCGGACGACGCATCTACCGTGGACTTGGGCGTCTGCGAAGTTGCGTACGTCAACCCGCGGGGCACCAAAAACGGCTGTCGTTCCAGCCGACTACGCGTGGCAGCTGGTCAGACCAGCCAACTCGTCGCTGCCACCCATCCGAACTCGCGGATGTCTTCCGCGCGGTGCATGGTGATTCACTCCGAGCGCTGCACCGTCAGGCGCCGCAGCAGCTGCTGCACGCTATGTGCAACTTGTACCAAGCCGTGTTCTCCGATGTCTTTGACGACTTGCTCCATGGGACAGCCCTATGGGATCTGGCATACCGAGCCCTGGGCTCTCTTCGCCGCGACTCTCCTGCGTACGAACGTTTCGTTACTCGGGTCATGAATGATGCGGTCATGCACTCGGTTCTTCACGGTGCGCAGACCAGACTCCCAGATTCACGCGGCTTCAGGAGCCCTCCTCGTCCAGGACAAGGTCGCCGACGGACATCCCGTGCAGCCGGACCCCGGCCTGATGCCAGCCACACAATGATACCTCCACGGATTCGCAGCCAGATTCCGGTACCCAGGTCTGCGTTCGTTACCAGACTGCGAAGGGGTGCACCTTCCCGACGTGCGAGCACCTCCACGAGCTCCATCGCCTTCCGCCTGACGTCTTGAAGTAGATCTCGGAGGTCCACACGGGCCTGCAGGCCGCTCACCCGCAGCGGGAATGAAGCCATTGGGGAGGGAACCACGAAGCGACCAGGTAACCCAACATTGGATATTTGGTTTCCTCCCGTGTCTTCCCTTGCGTCTGACGCTGGAGTGCCTATCACCCAGACATCATCACTGGATGTCGACAATGCCGCGCAGAGCGTCAGGCTCCCAGGCCCATCGGCGTCATACGCCGGTCTGCGTACCACGGATGTGCCTGGCACTAAAGCTTCACCACCGGGTGAAGTGTATGACGTACCGAATGTTTCCGCCACAGACCCATCAGCGCCGTACGCTGGTCCGTGCGCGGCTGGCGTGCCTGGCACCCAGATTCCATCACCGGATGTCGATACTACCGCGCAGAGCGTCGGGTTTCGAGGCCCATCGGCGTCATACGCCGGTCTTCGTACCACGGATGTGCCTGGCACTAAAGCTTCACCACCGGGTGAAGTGTATGACGTACAGAACGTTTCCGCCACAGACCCATCAGCGCCGTACGCTGGTCTGCGCGCGGCTGGCGTGCCTGGCACCCAGATTCCATCACCGGATGACAACATCGGCGCTCGGAGCGCATCTGGCGCGGGTTCGCCCCCGGTTGACATCGGTCGCCGTGGTTTCAGCTCTCGTCTGTATGCTTCATTCGACGGAGGATTCCGGCCCTCAAGTGGACGATGTGCCTTTGCGTGATGCGTGTGGTCCGGTGACCACTGCTTCATCCGATGGGGGCCACCACGTTCACGAATTCGCAGACCAACAATCTCATGGAGGCATAGGGCCTTCTTGGGTGTTTGCGTTGGATTCGGGACACCTTCACTTCACCAAGGGTCGAGGTGTTTGGTGACTCTCGAGTGATTGTCTCGCAGGCCCTGGGCCGGTATGTGTGTCGAACACCTCACCTGTTTCCGTGGATCGGAGCTATCCAAGCCCTGGGCACCGTCGATACGCTCATTTACATCCATGCGATTCCTCGCGAGTACAATTCGGCAGCGGATGCGCTTTGTAATTGCCGTTTCCGGCGGCGGACTTGACCCTGTCGGGTACACGTTGGCCTTGTCCTCCGTCGTATGCCTCCGCCGTCGACCCCTGGTTCTGCTGGACGTTCCACCGCCGGTCATATCGGCGTTACCCGACCTGTTAGCGCATGTGGCGGCCACCTGGTCGCTTGTCCTCCACGATTTTCGACGGGCGTCACACCTGATACGGGCACGCTTCACACCAGTCGCCGAGGATAGGCTGTGCCATCCTCGAGCAGATCTCCCCAGTCCACCCATGCGTGTTTCCACGGCAGCTGCATCTCTCCCGTCATTGTTCGATACGCCTTCGACCCGGTCGTGTTGCATTCGAGGCCGCGTGCGATGCGTACCCCGTACCGTCTTCAGCACGATCCGCTCCGCGGCTCGGCGCGTAGCCGCACCGTTTCCAGATGAGTCCGCCTTCTTAGCGGCCGGACCAGGTCCGCACGCTATCCCTAGCGTCGACGCTCGCATCCTGGATGCATTAGTGGCCGATCCTCGACTCGGGATTCCAGGAACCCTCGCGATGTTTCGCGGTCAGACTGCGAAGGTCCCCGTCCGAACAAGGCCCTTCGCCCATGGCTCTATCGCGCTCATCTCGGATCGTATCCGAATCTCAACCTCCTGTGTACGATTGCGCAGGAGGGGTTAACTCCTCCGTGGAAGGACCCATCCTCCAGACGGGGAGTGCGTCCGACGCCTGCGAATTACCCTGGTGCCCGTGTTGGCGCGGGGTTGGTGACCGACAAACTGCTTGCTGACTACTACAAGGGCCGTGCGATCGTCGCCACCATGCTGGCTCTGGAACTCGACCCGTCGTTCCACTCGAGTGCGTTTGCCTTGGTACTGAAGCAAGGCAAGCCATTGCACGTGGATGGTCGGATCATCCACGATTTATCCGCCCCTGACGGACAATCCGTCAACGCGCAGACAGCCTCAGAGGCTTCTCCTAACGCGACTTGAGATCCGTTCGTCTCCATCGCGCGTCGCATCTGTGAACTTCGTCGCAGGTACCCTGGGTACACCGTGTATGCCATGATCGCAGATATCGGCGAGGCATTTCACCACGTGCCGGTACACGCAGATCATGCCTCAGCTTTTGGGGGACGGCTGCCTCGCTCCGCCCATGGCATTGTGTCCGGCATGGCCGTCTTCGGGTGGACGTCTTCACCCGGGTTCTTCGCCTTATTTGGTAAAGCCGTCCGCCACTACCTCCGCACTGGGAAGTCCATCGTGCTCGCCCACATGGAGCCCTTTTGGTCTTTCCATTGGGTAGACGACATCGTCTTGGTCGAAGTCGACGTCGGCGACCGACTTCAACGTGCAGAACAGAGACGGGGTCAAGTTGGTGTTCAGCTCAGATGGCTGGCACGAAGGGAAGTTCACGACCTGGTCGCGCGTATTCCACGCTGTGGGGATCGACTGGAGCATACCCGACGAATGCATCACAGTCCCACAGAGAAAGATCGACAAACTGAGAACAGTTCTCACCGAGACGTTGAAGAAGAAGTTCCTATCGAGGAAGCGGCTGGACAGCGTGATTGGCGTGCTTAGGCACGTGATCAGCTTCATTCCAATCACGAAGCCATTCATCCAGCGTCTGACGGCGGTTCAGAACCGCTGTCGCGGGGATGCAAAGTCTGGCATCCCGATGACCGAGTTCCTTCGGAAGGACCTTCAATGGTGGATGGAACTCGCATTCCAGAGTGCATTCGCCGGAGTTCCTTCGGAAGGAAGAATGGAACTCGCATTCCAGAGTGCATTCGCCGGAATGCCGATGAACCTGTTCGACCACAACAAGGCATTTGATGAGGCATGGCTGGTGACCGTGAACAAGAGCTCGATCAGTATCACGAGTATGAAGCCCCGGGAGCGGCTCATCCTCGCTCAGACTGGCCAGGCCAAAGACGGTAACGAGATCGCTCAAGCGATAGCAGGAGTCACCGACATGTGGGGACCGGGCTTGACGACAGAGGGCACCTGGTGCCACATCGTCATCCATGGCGAATGGTGGATCACAGATCTGATCGACAAGATCAATTGCAAGTCTGTTGACGGTCAACAAGCCCTGCGGCAATGTGCATTGAGCCAGGCTCGCTACAGGCTGCACTTTACGACGTATACGCTCGGACGAGGATCGAAGCAGACGTCGGGATGCGATATACACAAAGACAGCATTACTAACTACTCTAGCATGCAACAGGTGACGAGCGACTCCGGTGGGTTGAGGAGAAACGAGACCAACTCAAGCAAGCCTCAATCTCAGCCGGAACGCTCGGAAGCTATCGCAGAAACTTCAAGTTCTGGGAAGCCTTCTGCAACGACTTCGGATTTCCCGTGTGGATGGACAAACTGCCCAGGGCAGAACAAGCACGGATAGCAGGACTATTCGCAGCGTTGTGCGCTTCAGAAGGGCACAAAAAGCGAAGAAAGGAAACAAGTACCAGACGTTCGACGGAAAAATGGCAGCGGTGGCATTCGCACACAAGGCAGTTCGGAACGCCACACTCAATTACCGCGATCCGGCATTTGAGCTCATCGCTCAGGGATACAAGCGCACCCAGGGTGACGTGGACCGGAAGCAGCCAGTTACTAGACCGATGCTGCTCAAGATGCACGAGCTCATAATCGGACACAGCTAGGAGAGCGACCTAATGTGGGGATCAATCGTCCTCGCATTCTTCTTCCTCGACCGATGCTCGGAACTGTGGGGCCCAGTGACCACGGACAGATCAACGTCGGAAAGTCGGAGCCACTGTGTGAAGGCAGCCAACGTAATCTTACGAGACAGACACGGATCTCACGTTGGACCTGACGCTTCAGAAGCGGTCTCAGTGGAGGTGTTATTCGAGCCGCACAAAGGTGACCGTGTCGCTCAAGGAACGGTGGTAAGACACTACAAGTCCGACCACGCAAGCCTGTGCCCAGTGGTACCGGCTCGTCGGTGCTTGTCAATTCGGGCACATTGGTTATCAACAGGACGAAAGTTGGGGTCCCACCTCACTTCGACATCAACCACCCGTACGATCAAGAAAGCGCGCGTGGCCGACCTCATCAAGACAGCAGCGGCCAAGATGGGGTTACCGCGAGCGAACTATTCGACTCACTCGCTCCGCATAGGAGGAGCCTGCGCACTGCTGGCAGCGGGCAAAAGTGACCTGGTCATTCGCCTGATGGGCCGGTGGTCCAGCTGGTGTTTCACCGTCTACACCAGATTACGACCGGGAATGGTTCGGGACGCGGCAAGTTGTATGATCAAGGCCTCTACCTGGGAATGCCACGAGCCAGACATCATACCACCAGGACGCGCAACATTCGGAGGGGAGCTCCAGGGAGTCTAACTCTACAAGCTAATTGAGTCAACTTGCCCCTCGCAGTGAAGTCCCGAAGGAGGAAAGAGCACATGGGCGGCGCCATCCAGAAGGGCATCGCCGACGGCATCTGGTCTCGCGAGGATCTGGTACACCACCACCAAGATTTTCTTTGGCGCGAAGGGGTTCACTGACGGAGGCCCGAACGACCAAGGACTGGACACATTATCGAAGGCACGAAGGCCTCGCTCAAGCGCCTGGACGTGGACTACGTGGACGTTATCTTCTGCCACCGATCCGACCCGAACACGCCGATTGAGGAGACCGTGCGTGCCATGAACCACGTGATCAGCCAGGGCTGGGCGTTCTACTGGGGCACGGGCGAGTGGCTCCCGGCTGACATCGTGGAGGCGTGTGAGATCGCCGACCGCCTCGGGTTGATCCGGCCGATTGTCGAGCAGTCCGAATACAACATCTTCGAGCGCAACAAGGTCGACTTCGCCTTTGCGGACTTGTACTAGAAGTACAAGCTGGGCTCACGACGTGGTCCCTCTTGGCGTTTGGCACGCTGACTGGCAAGTACACTGCGGGCAAGCCGGACGGTTCTCGCTTGACCATCCCGTTGCTCGCGGATATGGCCAAGGGAGAGCAGTTCACGAACCGCGTCAAGATGGCGGACGAGCTGAAACCCATCGCCGACGGCTTGGGCTGCTCCTCGCGCAGCTGTCGATCGCCTGGGCGGTCTCGAACGAGAACGTGTCGTCGGTGCTCGTGGCCGCCAGTCGCACGTCGCAGCTCGAGGAGAACCTCAAGGCCATCGCGTTCGTGAGCAAGATCACCACGGAGGTGAAGGCCAAGATCGACGCCGTGGTCAAGTTCGTCCCCAGTGTACCGACGCTAGACGGCCTGGCCATGGTGCGCAGCCGCCACCTGTAGAGTAGCAGAATCACAGAGCTCCACCGAGTGATAGATAGCTCTCTACAGTAGCTATCGCTGTGAGTATACGCAGACCACACTCGATTGCACCGTTTTCATATATCGCATTTCGCATGTAGAGGAACACACTAAGTGTCTAGGTTTAGGTGACATCGCCGAAAAGTGGTGTGTTACCCAAATAAAAGGCACAAAACTAAAAAAAGGTATAATGCATCAGTCCTGTATAGTTTAATTAAGACAACATCCTCCTCCAAACTATCGGGTAAGTTATGGCCCCTACTACTAAGTATGCCCTTGTCGCGCACCTACTTGTGCTCCCCTCCCATTAGCCACGGCGCCCTCGAGGCGTTTACGATTGCGAGCCCATCGAAGAATAGTCGTGCGTTTGGGGTTGTGAGGCAGAAGCGGCTAGGGAAGGATAGAAGTGCTCGATGGCTGTAAGTATGCACTATGAGAGCTTCTTTCGCTCGGGATCCGATGTGAAATTGTACTGCTTGCTGCACGTGTCTTCCCCTGCCACCGCGGCTTCTGTATACCTGGTATTGTGCGTTCTACTCAAAATTTCCATGCGCGGTTCATTGAATCAATCACGCAGGCAATCCACCAAATTTGGAAAGCACTTCGATTGACTATGTCATCACACTAAGTACGGTGTCGTACTTTACATGGACGAGTTTGCCTTTCGCAAATGACTGAAACTTTGTAATTTGGCCCCGTTCCACCAATAGGCCAAAAACGGCAAATTTGGACGGGAAGCACAATACTGTACCGGAATTTTGGGTTGTGACTGTCTACATGCGATTTCCTGTAATTTAAATTCGAGCACCTCCCTGTGGGGTGTATCTCTTAAGCTCCCTGTGGGGTGTATCTCTTAAGTCGCGGTAGCTCTCTACATGCGAAATGCGGTATATCCACTGCGTGGGTGGCGTTGGAAGAGCAGCGTCCGTACATGCAGCAGGAGAAAGCATCGCTCGCGTGAGTGAAGGTTGCCAATCTCCTGCAGACCATACGCTTTTTCCGGTGCTTGATGGGCTTTTTAAAATAGCGTTGAGATGCCAGGCAGTAAAGGCAACTTCAACCCACAGACCATCACTCTCGTTATCAGATTCGACAGGGTGGGGACGACACCAGATCTCCTCACCGCAGTTAAGCTCGTCATCCCTCCCGCTCGCATTCTCCTCATTCTCGAATCTACCATGGAAGTGCAAGAGCGAAGGGCCAGCGCTACGGACGCAGCCGCCAAGGACCTCCAGGCGCTCCAGCTGCCGAACCAAGACGAAGACAAGCCCGAGGCCAAGCCCAAGACCACGTCCGAGTCGCCCGAAGCCGAAGCCGAAGCTGAGCGCCGAGAGACGCTGCGCACGCTGCGCTTGGCCTTCGTGGGCAACGTGGACAGCGGCAAGTCGAGTCTCATCGGCACGCTCATCAAGGGGGACCTGGACGACGGCCGCGGCTCCTCCCGCCAATCCATTTTCCGCCACAAGCACGAGGTCGAGTCCGGACGCACCAGCAGCGTGGCCACCGCCTACTTGGGCTTTGACGAGAACGGGGAGCAGATTCTGTCCAGGAGAGCGGGGAAGCTCATTCCATGGGCGGAACTGGCCAAGATGGCGCACAAGCGGATCCAACTCATCGACCTGGCAGGCCACGAGAAGTACCTCAAGACGACGGTCTTCGGACTTACGGGGATGCAGCCTGACGTGGTGGTGGTGGTGGTGGGGGCCAATATGGGCGTCAAGAGGATGACGAAGGAGCATTTGGCCATTGCAGTGGCGGTGAGTCGTTATAGTTGCTGGTTCTTGGATGGACGAGGTGGGCTGATTGTTTCTTGTGGCTTTCTATGCAGCTGGAGATCCCCATTGTCGTCGCGCTGACGAAGATCGATATCGCACCGAAGAACGTGGCTAAGGAGACGCTGACAACAGTGCGTCAGGCGCTACGACGCTGTAAGTGATTGTGTGAGATGAAATGTGACTTGTGTGTTAATCTTTCTCATTGGCTTTTTCTTGCAGATGGCAAGATGGCGATGCTGGTGAAGACTACCGAGCAGGCTGTGACTGCAGCCAAGGGCATCCCGTCGAACCGAATCACACCTATTTTGCCAATTTCGAACGTCACGGGTGACGGCCTGGAAAACCTCCGACGAATACTGTACGAGACTTCCCCTTCAGCTTTATTCAAAGCGGGACTTTCTGCCTCGACTCTTGCGACGACCAAGTCGATTAACAAAGAGGAAAGCATCTCCGTTGCATCGCCTAACGCTGTTGGTGATTCAAGCAAAAAGACAATTTCTGTGAGCGACGTCGTGGAAATGCCCATCGACGAAACGTACCTGGTTCCGGGTGTGGGTTTCATTCTTGCTGGGACATTAGTGACGGGAACCTTCAAGGTCAATGACGCCTTGCAGATCGGACCCGACTTCAGCGGCAATTTTCACAAAGTCACTGTTCGCAGTATGGAGTCGATGTACATGCCGCTGAAGGAGCTAGTCCCGGGACAAACTGCAGCTCTTTCGGTTCGTTCGGTTAACAAGAAGTTTGTGCTAAATCGGCAGACATTTCGCAAAGGGATGATTTTGCTGAGCCCCGAAATCAAGGTGGATGACTACGTTTCGCGGGTGTTCGAGGCTCGAGTGGTGATTCTGCACCACCAGACCACCGTCACCGTCGGGTACCAACCCATGGTCAATTGCCGAACGATTCGGCAGACGGCGGAGATCATCTCGATCGAGTCGAACCAGGATGTTATTCGTACAGGAGACCGAGCACTTGTGCGCTTCCGATTCATTCACGCGCCCGAGTTTTTGAAGAAGGGGATGCGTTTCGTGTTCCGCGACGGACAAGCAAAAGGAATCGGGAAGGTTGTCCGGATAGTCCGAGGTGAGCAATGTGACGCACAGTAAGTCGCGAGAGGTATTCGTGAGGATGGGGGCAATGAGCCAATTCATTATCTTTGTATAGAAGGGTTATATGTCAAGGTTGTCGCTGCTGTTACTGTGGAAAAGCAGGTCAAGCATTTGCTCTTCTTCCTCCGAGTACATGTCCTGGAGTGGCGAGCGTCGTCCCAGCGTGAGGAACATTTGCTCAATGAGGCAGATATTGGACTGCACGTCTATGGAGAGCTCTTCTCCTTTTGCTGTCGCCTCCTGCGTCAATTGCTGTGCGATACGCTCTACCAAGAGGGCAACGTATCGCTCCCGCTGTTTGTCATTCAAGTGCTCTTCCACGACTGCAAATTCCACAAGATACAGTTAAGCGGTGCGAACACAAATAGGGGTAAAACTGTTGCTGACTTACACTCGTGAATTTCTGTAGAGTGCGAGCTGCAACGGTTCTCGACGATCTAAGCATGCCAACAAACAGCAAGACGGGATGTAACCATGATATCCAGGATGTAATCTGGAAGCGAAAAGCGCACCTGAAGAGTGAAAAAATTCTGCACCTCAGCCAGAACTTCATCACTGGCAAACGAATCGCTCTAAAACGAAAACAATCGGTTAAGTACACACGGCCAGGTCAGCAATTCAGCATTCGATCAACGCACATTTGCTTGCTCGTTTCCATTTGATGCCGCTGAAATAGCTTCCAGTGCTGGTTCTGCTGATGGGGCTACAAGAGTAGTTCTGATCACTTCTTGCACTTCAGACTTAAAACTTTGCTCGAGGCTGTCGGCCACCTTCTGGCCCTTCTCGTCGACGATGTCCTCGATCTTATGGGGTTCATTCTCCACCACAAGTGCTGCCGGTTCGTTCGTCTTTGGAAGTGCACCCTCCTTAGCTGTTTCTGCTCTTGGACTATCCAGTGTGCGGTGGGGTGCCTCGACTGTGCCTGCAGGCGTCACCACTTCGGCACGGCTTGATTGCGGAGACAAAGGACGGTCGAGTGCTACCAGAGGTTCATTATCGCTGCTTGGCGAGACAGAAGCATCTGCAGGACGATTTTCTTCAACAGGAACGTGCGGTGCCAGTTCAGGCTCCGGGTCCTTTATACTCTCGACGTGGTTACTTGACTCTGCTTGGTTGTTGCCAGTGGACTCGATGGGAGTCACTTCCGTCTGGTTCTCGAGCTGCTTATCGTTGACCACAGACTCCACAATTTCAATAGGCTGAACCGGTACCTCGACGATCTCCATATTTCGTGTTAGCGATCCTCGGTGAACTTCTTACCGCTGCAGTTGCTTTGACAATGGCGACGACAAGACACGAGCGGCTACATGATCTAGCCTACTGTATGTATACATCTTGTCAACGGATCCCATCCTAGCATCAAAAATACTTTCATAAGACGCATTCACGTTGACTAGCATACAACAAGCTACTTTTTCATTTTGAGCAAGTACTACGTATTAATACCCTCGCTGTCTTGGCAACGGCAGTACGAACCTCGAAGCTGTGCCAGATATCTGCAGCGACACGTACGGCGACGCTCTTCGAATCTCCCATGTCCGCTCCCTACTTGGTCTTCTTTTCTTCACCGGCATTGGCCTCCTTGTCCGCCGCAGATTCCTGGAGCGCGGTGAACTCTTCCTTCGCAAACTCCAGGAACTGTTTAGCGTTGACGCCAACACACGGATCCACAAGCACATTCAGGCCGAGGTCGTCGCCCATCGACAAGATGGCCACACCAAGGTTCACGTATGGCGGCGGGGGCACGAAGCCGTAGAAGCCCGAGACTTGGCTCTCACAAAGACTCATCTCCACCACACTGGCGCGGACGTTGGTTACCGCGACCGAGATACGACCCGTAGTGAAGTGCACGATAAATCGCATGACCGGTGCCGGCAGCATTGAGACGAGATGGTTCGACCAGTACACAAAGTACTTCTCCAATGAGTTCTTGGCCTCGTTCATCGCATTCGTGACCTTAGACAGACGCTCGGCAGAGTCCTCGATACCAACGGGGAGGTCGATTACAAGCGACGAGAAGCGGTTGCTAGTGTGGCGGATGACCTCCGTGCTGGAACGCATGTCCACGGGGATGGCGCAGCGCACCTTGAGCGTCGGAGCCACCGAGTCGCCCATCGCCAGCATCGTTTTACGCATGGCACCGGCCACGACATTCAGCATCACGTCGTTTACTGTAGCGCGGAAGTGCTTTCCCACAGCCTTCGTAGTCTTGACGGAGTAGATCATGTTGTACGACAGACGTTTGTGTTTGCCACCAGGCCGCTTGAACACAGTGGCCGGCTCACGGCGAGCCACCAGCGCGAACATGTGGCAGGAGATGACATACACTGACCAGATGCAGACATAAAGGAAGAGCAGGACGTTCTTGAGTGTCTGAGACAGGGGCACACGTGGCTTCTTGGTCTTGGGGTTCTTCGTGCTCTGCACGCGCTTCTCCAGCATGGCGTCGAACATGACGCTCTGGTCGCTGAGCTTGGCCATAGCTGTCGCCAGAGACGCGCCGTCGCCCAGACAGTGGTGCACCTTCCAGCCGACACTAGTGACGCCCGGGTTGCCCTTGGGGTCGTGGATCACGTGCATCTCCCAGAGGGGCTTGTCGAAGTCCAGCGGCGAGTTGACCAGCGCCGACTCGACGTACGACATGGTGGTCTCCCCGTCCTCCACCGTGTGCTCCAGCACGTTCTGCGCCACGTCGTAGCCGGGCAGCTCCACGTACTTGTACACGCCCGACTGGTAGTCGCCGCGCACGACGCTGCGCCAGCGCAGGAAGAACGCGTCGTGCAGTAGTCGCGAGCGCAGCCGCTCCACGTAGTCTTCCTTGGTCATGTGGCCCTCCACGGTGAGCACGGACACGGGGATGGACAGGTTGGTGGGCACCTCCGTCACGAGCGTCGAGAGGCCGATGTTGCTGAGCTTGCGCGTGAGTGTGCGGCGCTTGGTGGCGTCCTCGTCGCCTTTCGCGCTCTGGCGCTGCTGGACGGTGGACACGACGCCCGAGAGCGCCAGCACCAGCACCAGCGCCATCACCAGCATGGGCGCGTCGCTCAGAGTGGGTCCGTTGGCCGCCATGCGCGTTAGAAGGCCGTTCTCCGTATCCATCTTGAAGCGCTTGAGTGGTCGAAGGTCTTTTCACGAATGAACCTGTCAACGAACTGTGACCCCAAGCGGATTCGAAGGTGTTTACAGCAGCCGCTGTAGAGTTGAAACGGATTTAGATATGATACCCTTTGATATCGATTGGTTGGTGTCGAAGAAGGAAGACGAAGCTGGACTGAGTTCTCGTTCGACTCACTCTATAACACGATATAATATCATATGATGTATTATGGTAGTGCTCTGTATGCAGCGTTGTAAAATGGAACGATGACGCGCCGTTCGATCCAGCCAACCCAGGCTCGCCTAAGCATGTGACATGCGCACTGACATCAACAAACTGCCGAGTGCGTCGGCGCCCAACTTACCAGGGGATCAAGGCCAGTGCACTTTGGACCGCTGCTGTATGCTTCAGCAGGAAGTTTGACACGACCGCTGTCACGGCCGAGACTCAGGAATGCCAATGTGACAGACAACCTGCAGTCTCCGACAAGTTGGACGCTGCTGCCGTGAGTCTGGAGTCTGAAAGCTGGCGGCCAGGCCGCCCGGTATTGTGCGCGTTGTCTTCTCCACACAGAGCGCGAACGAAGAACCAGCGCTGTCGTGAGCCGGAAGGCACCAACGACAAGGAGACAAGGGATCATCCACTCAACAAATTTCTTGGAAGACACGATTTCGGCTTGAGAATATTGTCCTGAATGATGATACCAGGGCTTCTGGTCGGGCAGAGCTAGCTGAAATCTGTTCCATCAATAATGGAAATTTCCTGGTCGCAATGAGATTTCTGCCCATTCTTCGGTTGGTCAACTTTCAGTGACTGCATGTAAGCCCTGCAAAATGGCTACATCCCGACTACCGTAGATGTAGCCATTACCGGTATGATGTTTCCAGGCTTCCTATGTCTCCACACCAACTTGGTGTTTCCCACACCGCTCAATCTTTGTGACTTCTACACGTGGAGCTTATCCAAAGGGCGAACCATGCAGCCCAACTCCCGCTTCCCCGGCCAGGGCGCTCCCCAGCAGCAGCCAGGGCAGGCGCCTCCCAACGGTGCGTGCGGCCCCCACTATACCGTCTATCACCCCTCCAGTCTAAACAATTAACCTTTTGCCACGACACGTTAATCCGCAGCACTCGGCCAGTTCAACCAGCAACAACAGCAACAGCCTATGTCCCAGCCCTCCGGTACTTCACCATTAACCCATCAGGGTATAACCCTTCACTAACTGCTTTTTACTCATGCAGGAAACTTCCCCGGCCGGAGCTTCCCGGGCCTCCAACAGCCTCAAGCTCCTCACTCCGGCTACGGGGGCCGCCCAGGCTTCCCTGGCCACGTCGGCCCGCCCGCTCCGGGCTCTCAGGGCTCCTTCCGACCCGGACAACAAGTGGGCCCGCAGGCCCCTGGCTCTCATGGCTCCTTCAGGCCTGGCCAGCCGCTGCCAGGTGCTTCAGGCCCGCCCTCATCTGGAGGCAACACGCAGATGAACCGGGGACCACCCGGCTACGTCGGCCAAGCGCCGCCCGCACCGGGAGCTCTCAACAATGCAGGACCCACTCCGACAGGACCGTCGTCGTTCCAGGCTGGGCCTCCGGGACCTCCACGTCAGCAGATGCAGCAGGGACCTCCCCAAGCTGGAGGACAGCAGTTTGCCAATGCACCGCCACCTCCTGGAGGGCGTCCAGGTCCACCACAGTTTAACCAACAGCAACAAGGGCCGCCTCCACCGCAGTTTGGTCAACAGCAAGGACCGCCTCCCCGCAGCCGGGAGCAGCTCCATATCTCCAGCCGAACCGAAATGCTGGACCGTACCCTCCCCAGGCTGGAGCTGCTGCGCCTTATGGAGCGCCTGGCGCCCCTGGAGCGTATGGACAGCCACAACAAGGCGGATATCCGCCTCAGCAGCAGCCTCAGGCACCTCAGGCACCCAAGCAGCGTATTGACCCGACGCAGATCCCACGGCCCGTCGTTGCGGCGGAGAAGGTGCAGTATGTCGCTCGGGGACACACTGTGACTATGCCACCTGCGGCTTCAAGTGATTACGTGTGCGTGGACGAAGGCTGCTGTAACCCGCGCTTCATTCGGCCGACTTTGAACCACGTTCCGGCGACTAAAGATCTGCTGAAGCAGTGTGGGTTGCCGCTGGCTGCTGTCATTTGTCCGCTTGCCGACTTGCAAGAGGATGAGCTGCCGATTCCACTGGTGGACTTTGGTCCCACGGGCCCCCTACGATGCACTCGATGTGCTGCTTACGTGAGCTCCTTTACCAAGTTCATCCAGGGTGGACGCAAGTTTGTATGCAACATTTGTCAGCTTAACAACGACACCCCACGCGACTACTACTGCAGTGTGGACCAGTACGGCAAGCGTCGCGACATCCAGGAACGCGCAGAGCTGTCGCGTGGCTCGGTTGAATACGTGGTGCCTGCCGCCTACACTATCCGGCCGCCGCAGGAACCCATTTTGGTGTTTGTCCTCGACGTGTCGCTCTTTTCGTTCCAGACAGGCTTAGCCGCGAGTGCGCTCCAGACGATTCAGTATTTGCTCCCGTCCATGGCGCAGAACAAGCGCAAAAGGTGGGAATTGTGACTTTTGACACGGCCGTCCACTACTACCGGATGGACAACGGATCGTCGTCAATCTCGATGAGCATTTGCCCTGACATTGATGACCCAGTGGCACCGTTGCCTCCTCGTAGCTGGCTGGTATCAATGGATGACCCTGCGGCAGCTGAAAAGATCACGGAGCTGTCAGATGTAATCACACGCACGTTTGAAAACACGACAAAGAACCAGGCAGTGTCGGGTGCTGCGCTTTGGAGTGTTGCTGACGCCCTGTCGGTCTCAGGTGGGCGACTGGTGCTGCTTCACGCTGGTGCGCCTCGTATGGGCGTTGGCAGAGTGAAACGAGAAGAGGTGAGTGGTGCCTATGGTACAACGAAGGAGGTAGACCTGTACACGCCGGAGGAGAACAACGCGTACGAAGCTCTGGCTCGCCAGTGTGCTGAGAACCACATCTCACTCGATGTGTTCTCAGTTGCAAACACGTTCGCATCGTTGGCTGATGTCGGCCGCGTGTGCGAAATGACCGGTGGCCGCGTCCAGTACATGCCTCAGTTCGAGAAGGAAACCTCGAGTAACCGTCATCACCTTACCAGCATGCTGCAGCGGTGTGTGGACCGTGATGTTGGCTACGAGGCTGTGCTTAAGGTGCGGTGCAGCGCAGGACTGCGTGTGGAACACTCGTATGGTAACTTCTTTAATGCTCGCGGTGGCAATGCCTTTACGACGGATGAAATGGAATTTGCTGTGATTGACCAAGACCGTTCGATGTGCGTGACATTTGCATACGACGAGCCGCTGGCTGAGGGCACAGATGCGTACATTCAAGCAGCACTTCTGTACACCCGGAGTGACGGCTTGCGCTGTGTTCGAGTGCACAACTTGGCACTGCAGGTGGAGCCTCTGCTGTCAAATGTTTTCCGTTTTGCTGACCTCGATGCAACGTGCTCCGTTTGGCAGCGCTCAGCAGCGCGGCAATTCGTGGACAAGTCACTCATGCGTGCAACGCCAATGGCGGTCAAGGAGTCGCTTGTCGACCAGTGTGTGACTGTGCTTTTCAACTACCGCAAGTTCTGTGCGTCATCTTCGTCTTCGGGACAGCTCATCTTACCGGAGTCGCTTAAGCTTTTGCCGCTATACACACTGGCAACGCTCAAAAGTCGCGCGCTCAGAGGAAACCTTGTCGGGAACCCTCCGCGTGGCTTTATCGATGTGCGTGCGGATGAGCGAGTTATGATGATGGGACTGCTCAACAGCCTCCCTGTGGAATTCTGTGTATCAGCGGTGTATCCCAAGCTATACAGCGTGCACGATCTAGCGGACGATTGCTGTACGCTGGACGAGGATGGCAAGTTTGTCCTCCCTCCTCAACTTCCGCCGACGGCAGAAAACTGGACGAGGAGGGCATTTTCCTGTTGCACTCGGCCATGTGCTGCTACATCTACATTGGCCCCAAGGCATCACCCGAGTTGCTACTCGAACTCTTCGGCGTGGAACAAGCTGACACAGCCGAACAGACTCTGAATTTGTTCGAAACGCTCGACAATGAGCCTCCCGAGGCTGACGGGGATGGTATGAGCGCTCGCGAGCGGCTGCGCTCGCTTGTGGAGTACTTGAATTCGACCATTCCGATCTCACAGCCGTTGGAGATCCTGAGTAAGAACGATTGGCGCGCCAACCGGTTCATGAGTGCGCTTGTGGAGGACCGCACACGCAATGACGTATCGTACGTCGAGTTCCTGGTGCAGGTGCACAAGAAGATCCAGTACAAGTTCCACTAGACCTGAAGATTGTGCTGACTGAGTAGGTGGGGTGAAGGGCGATACGATGCGAAGGAAGCTTAACATCAAGAAGAAGAAGAAGACGAAGCAGATTTGCTCGTCATCAAATACAGTGCGTTTTGGCAGCATGGTTGCGAGTTGATTTGTTCAGTTTTAGGCACAGCCCAGTATCTAGTCAGGTTTACTCGGACAGTGCCACGGTGTTGTCATCGCACTAGCTGCCATTCACCTTGTAGCTGCCTAAATCCACGGCGTCCATCCTTCGTACATGACACAGAGGTTGTCAGTTTTGGTAGCTTCGTCGATTAGCCACGATGCTTGTTGCTCCACTGTCAGCACGGGAGGGGCACCAGTCATTTCCGTCACCGTGCCGGACAACTTCTCCTCGATTCGCTTGAGAACCCGCAAGCCGTACTGACTTTTCTCCTCTACGCTTGGAGGAGAGTTGGCGAGTGTATAATGGGGACTACTACCCCCGCTTTCACCGCCGACAGCTAATACGGTACTGTCCCCCGACTCCAAGGCAAGAGGGGTAACAGAACCGGTGTCGTGATGCTCTTCTTCGTCGCCCTCCTCATCAAGCGGGAAGGTCTCACCACTTCCTTGACCATTTTCGGCCCCCGCGCTTGAGAATCGATCGGCCATTTCAGTTGCTTCGAAAAATAGTTTGACACATCCCCGTACGAGATCTCGACCCCTTCCAAGCAGAGACACCGGGAATTCGTTAAGCGTATTCGCAACTGGAACGTCTTCGGATGAGAGCTGCGGCTCACTTTCGATTACGTGAAGTCGCTCGACCAGCTCAAGCAGAAGTATCAAAACAGCATCCGGGGACTCCTGTTTGTCGGAGTCTGCATCAAACTTCCGCAACGCTTGATCAATTTGGCCAACCGCTTTACGAAGAGCGCCACATATTTCCCCGTGCCTTTCAAGCACAACTTCAAGCTGCTGCAAATGGTTAACTGACCGAATACTGCGGAGTAGGATATTCACAAGACGATCATTCTCCATAAAGGTGTACCCTGGCATCACCGTGGGAGAAGCACGCCCCGAAGACAGCGAATCGCGTTGTTCAGCCTGCAGCTGTCGTTGAATACGGACGCCCTCCGACCCCATGATTGTAGCGCCGGCTTGGTTCTGCTTTGAAGGCGTCTTGAACTTGTCAAACCCCTTGAGCAAATGGCGCATTTCCTTCGCATATTTGACCAGCACCCGCGCAGTTTCCATCGTTGCGTCTTTGTATTCGATACAAAGCCTGCGGAATTCAAATTCTTCGGAGCTCTTTGTCGATTTGAGTGTGTTGTACGCGTCCTGCTTTTGCGTCATTTCGTCTTCAAGTGCAAACACGCTGGTGTTCAGATCATCAACTGCCTTGCTAGATGAATGTAGCCTCGACGTAGCTTCCATCGCTTGCTGGAGAAGGTTTCTTCCAACAATATTTACTTCCAGCTTCATTTGCGCGGCTTCCGGCATAAGCTCATTCGAGGACGTCTCGATAACGCTAATTCCTTGAACAAGATCGGCCAAAGTCCGCCCGTAGTCGAACATTGTCACCACCTCACCATAACACTGTTGAATCTTTGCATGCAGATTCTCGTTTGAAGGTGGCTGATCATTGTCAGCGATCAAGTTCGAGGCAACGTAGTCCATTTGCTGCGCCAATTCCAACACATCTGCTTCAACAGTAACTTGATCTGTGAGCAACGCATTCAGATACGGCACTTGCGATGAAAGGAATGTGAGCAACTGGACTTGACTCATACCAGGTACATGAACCATGTCAATTGCAGACGTAGGCTGGACTGCTATCCAGGATGCATATTGAAGACGTCGTTCATGCTTCCTTCGAAGATCATTAACCCTTTGCGTCCATGAATTCGACTGGGTTTCAATCCACTGCTGAGCCCACCACACCGTGCCAGCTTTCGCTAGCTTCGAAACAGATTGGCAGACATTGCCCGCTTGAATCCCCAGCTGTTCAGTCGTTAGACTTGGCGTCGACGGCACTATACTCGGGATCTCAGAACTGTAAAAAGCAGTCCACGCTGAACGGAGCGAACCTGACTTTAAATCACTGTCGGTAGTAAGCGGCTCGTGATTGAGAGCGCTAAAGTCAAATTTCCACTCGGAAGATATAACGCTGGAAAATTGGCATCTGAGTAACTGTACCAAGCTACTGGAAGCAAAACTGTCCAAACGAGCAGACCAAATTGCGCGTACAGTTTTCTCCTTCCAGTCCCGTGGTTGATCCACTTGCGTCATGCTGTAAGGTTTGATGAGGCTCAGCACCAATTCCATCCAGCTGGCACTGGCTGTGCTCTTTATAAGCTCGATGTATTCATCTGTCACCTCTTGCAACGAGCCGACAAACAACGAGATTTTCTGAAGTACCGCAAAAGCAGATGCGATGACATTTCGCACGGCAGGGTGCTCCATAAGCAACTTTTCCAAGGAAGAACAGTCCCTGGTTCCCGTAGCAGAAGATGATACGCCTGTCATGTTCACCAAGTTTTGCATTCCACTTGATGTCGCTACAGTCGCCTCAAGTAGCTCTAGCAATTCAAGTTGGACCCTTTCAGGTTGTCGACAATGAACATTGGATATGAGCTCTTCCTGGAATGTGACAGCGAATGATCGCACGCTTTCCAGGATATCGATGAAGCCAGCAAGGCCCTTTCCAGCACCATTCTGTGTTTCTCTCTCGTCTTTTCCTTGGGCAGCATCCAAGAGATCATCCGCTCGAAGCCTCTTCATTGAGCCCTTTGGCGTCGACACGAGTTCCAAAAGCATTGTGGACGCACGAGACACAGACACCAGGAAATGCAATCTTGGAGGAATTGTTAAATCAGGAGTGAAGGCGTCACCATCGCCTATGTCAGCAGTTATGCGCTCGCTAGTTAGCTGTGCCACAGTTTCAATTATCCAAGATGCCCCGGCAAGCTTCATGAGCCGCTGACCTTGAGCATTCGATAGTTTCATCGCAGATACCTCACTCCAAATGTCCTGGAGGTACTGGTCTACTCGCGAGCACAATGATGACTTTTCACAGACTTCTCTGCTAGAGTTTGAGCCTTCCTGGTGTGGACTAGAGCTGGTATTCAGTCTGTTCAGGCGACACAAAATCGATGTCGATTCGGCAACACTTTCTTCAGAAGGCACAGTCGACAAGAATGACATCTTGGAAACGTCCGCTTCATTGTGATCTCCAATCAGACCACCTAAAAATTCAGAGCAGCGCTTCCACCATGTAAAGTATACATCCTTGCTTACCAGCAGCTCGGAATCCAAGTATACATCCAACTCTTTTCGCCAGTGACCGTACGAAGCAAGAAATGGGATCAAACAAGTCGCCAGCCTTTCAATCTCGAAACGAATTCGGGTCACATCGCTGTCGACCAATTGGCACTTAACCTCTAACGCGTCAAACAGTTTTCCGTATGGATTAGCAACTTGAGACTCGGCCAACATTTTCCCAAGCGTAGCATGGACACTATGGAAACACATCGATTCAACGGCCGGTATCGCGACATTCAATTGAGTTTCAGGATCAGCCTCAGGGAACGCAATGCATTTTTGCCTCCAAGTCTCAATTTGTCTGTGTCTTGCCAAGCACTCGTTCGCAAAAGAATTCATTTTTGCCGAGATTTCCTTAGCCTGAGCTGCAACAGCATCCATATTGGCACGATTTGCTTCCTGAGCATGTTGCAAATCAGACAGCTCGCTCTCCACTTTTGAGACCGCTTTGAGAAGTAGTTGTTCTTCGCTCTCAAGAGAATCGAATCGCTTGCGTTGCTCAAGCAATCCAGCAAAAGGCACTACTCCTCCCCTAAGAACTTGGGAAATGATGTCCACACAGTGCTCAAACTGGCGACCAAACGATACAGTATCTTGTCGTCGTTCTTCCGCCCTTGACAAAAACAAAGAGAGGTTCACATTCACCTCCAATCGCGCTTTCAAGTCCCCGATCGCCCTTGTCGCTTGTCCTCGGCAATCCAATCGACAAGTGGGCTATATACGAACGTCTCGAATAGTGTAAGCAGCGCTTCACGAACCTCATCAGAGCGTATTACACGTAAAGTTATCTCAAACGCTCCACGAAATTTTCCTTCCACACCCGTGAACCCTAACGCATCCTGCAGCATGGGTGTCAGTCGGAATGGCACAACTTCAGGTACCTTCAGCCTGCGCCCCTTGTCAAAGCAAACATTGTGGTCGATATGAACAATATCTCCACTGTTGTAGCACAGCAAAATGTTGTCCAAATGCCGGTCTCCCAGCCCAACAATATACCCTAAAACTGACATCACCGCGAGTGATTTGACCAACCGTGCACTTTTAATCCAGCTCTCCCGTAAATCTTCACTTCGGAGGAGAATCTCCTGCTGCAGCACATTTCGCGGGCGCTGGGCGACGAGTTCCTGGTAAACCTGTTTTAAAATGGGAACTGGCCATTGCGTTCGATGGTTTGGCGCCACATTTGCTATCCCATGTTGCTTCAGCTTCGTGTAAAACTGAGCAGTTGGTGGTGGTGGCTGCTGTACTGAAGACGATGCAGTCGAATCTTGAGCAGGTCCTCCACCGACTGCTACTTGCTCGTTTCGGGAAGTATATACCTGAAAGAGAGGTATGACATCTGGCACCATTTGGATTAAGCCAGCATCCCTCGACAGCGGTATCACGCTGTAATTCTTAGCAGACAAATCTCGGGCAGCAGCAGCGTCGTCAGCGCGTAAAAAGTCATTCGTCACTCGTAAGAACTGCATGATCCGCTCGTCCAACCGTAGATCTTCACGGGCCTTTAACAAGTACTTGTATGTTTGTCCATCAGATCCCATCAATTCTAGTGATTTCGGCTTCGTTTTCGTTCGAAGTATGGTCACTGACGGCTCAACGCGATGAATCGTTATTGCCTCATTCTTTCCAGAAAACGCACCAGGCATGTTCGTCAGCGCGAGCTGACGTGATGTTGAAGCCATTGCCGGCGAAATATCATGAAGTGGCAGTTGATCTCTTCGTCCTGACGCACTAATCAAGACCTTTAATATATCTGCAAAAGGTTCCCAAAGCCCCTGTGGGGTATTTGCACCCGATGTTGGGTTTGCCCGCTGTTCTGAATTACAGCAATCACGGAAGATTTCCAGTGCTGTCTCGATCAACACCCCATATTCCTTCAGAAATTTTCGCTCATGCGGTGACACGTTGCGCTGGTCACGAGCGCCACCACACGTTTCTTTCCACAACTTTTCAATCGAAACCAGAATTGGCTTCATAATTGCCACCAATTTTCGATGCGCTAGCTCACCTTTTTCCGTAATGGACAGAGACACATTTTTCTCCACTCGCGTAGCTTCTTTCTCGAGCGTACTCGTTCTCCGAGCCACATCAGACGATAATTTCATCAGCATGCTGATCCATGCTTCGTCCCACAGAATTGAGATTCGACGAAGTTCAGAAACAAGCAGCCGCACACCTTCAACTTGCCCGGAAGATACATTTTGCAGCTCTTGCATCACCGCAGCAAATGTGTTTCTAGCATTGCCTTGCTCCTCATATCGCTTTGAAATGCTGTCTTGGGGATCCATGGAGTCCACAACCGCTGGGTACACTATTGAGTGGGGTGAATGGTGCGCCAAGCGCTTAAGGATCAGACACACAAGAGACGAGACTGCAACAACCGGATGATGCGCTCGAGCGATCAGTTGAGGGACAACGCTGGACCACGGAGCTACTGGTCCCGTTGAAACGACATCTTCAAGGGCTGAGATCACATATGGTTCTGCTCCGTACGTCGTCAGAAGACCTAACAGACGGAGTGCGACCATGGCAATCCTTTGTCTCGAAGCGCTGGAGTCCCCGCCACCATTGAGGGCAACTAGAAATCTTCCGTATCCACGAGCAGCCATAACATAAAATCGTAGTATCTTGGCGTGGCACTCGCGTTGCAGCTGTACCAAGCAATCAACTGCATTCGTGTCGTGATCTGGCGGCGCTTGATCGACACACACCCGTCGAAAACTGCCTTCCCTTTGACGGATGAGATCGCCATTATCCAAGAAACGGCAAAAGGCGCGGGTAACAGAATCGCGATCCGATTCGGCAATCCCAATTTTGTCCAACAGAAGGATCATATCCGACTCCTCTGATGGGTTTAAGCTGATGTATCCATTCTGTTCAGAAATCTGTGCGATTTCTCGTTTTCCTCGATCGTAACACCAGTCGCTGTACCGAATCCACGCCTTGCTAGAAGATGGAGAAACGTTGACAGCAGCCTGGAGACACTTGTGCGATGTTGTATCTTGGAAATTGGATGCAAGGGCCATGTCCATCGGTTTATGGTCTTGATCACTACTTGCTGACAAAGCTTCCAGAGGGCCGTTGAGAAAGCGTGTAGTAGCTGGCGATAGCAACTCGGTGTCATCCGCTTTACTAAATACTGCAGCGAGGTGCAGCAAGGACTGAACTGCAATTGATTTCTGTCCGGTAGGATTGGTGTCTACTTCGAAGTCAATAGACGACAAATTCGTTTCACAATGCTTCTCGAGCAGACGACGCCCTTCATCTTCAATTCCAATAGTCTCGAGCAACTTCACTTTCTCATAGTTTACGGCCATCGAAGATACGCCTGTTACCCCTGTACTGCCGCTGCTTCTGCCAATAGACTTCTAGCAAAATTGAAATTGTGCTGCTTACGAGCCAACCTGGCAACCCTCGCGATATGTAAGCAATCTGCATCAGCGCTCCCAGTTCGTTGATCAAGCGTTAGCCCTCCCAAACTAGGGGTACAGAGCGATAAGCTCCATAAAGTTGAATCCCAAAGTTCGGAATTAAGTTTGAAGTCTTCCGTTAGCACTTCGACACGAGGCGGCTGCGTCTTCTTGGAGTATTCAAATATTTGAAGGAGAGTTTCCTCTGCTTTCTTCCCAATTTTTCACCCGCGTAACCATTCCACGCTGTCGGCTGTAGTGCTAGCGGGATCAGACCATGCTTAAGTCGGCTTATATCGAAATGAGCAACATGCGAAATATCATTGATCGCTTCGTCACGAGACCTGCTGAGAACGTTCCACACACGCATCGCTGCCGCCGCTCGATTGGACAAGTTGCTTTCAATATCATTGGCATTCATACACTCTTCAGTTGACGCACGCACTGCTTTCTCTAATGTTCCGATTGTTTCAATTTCCTCGCTCCACATATCACTGCAGTCGAAAAGTGCCTGAATTCCCTCGATAGGACGCTCGCAATCGGCTAAAGACCGAACAATCGATACGAAAGTACTCAAAAACTGGCGCAACGTAGTCCACTGACGCAGAGCAGCATAGCATTTTGCACAGCTTTTGAAGCACCCAAGAAGTACAGGAGGCGCGAGTCGAAGATATAGCATTGGAGATTCAAATAACTGCGTGGTGTTGATCCCTTCCAAAGTTGAGAACTTGTTGTGGATCGATTTGAGCACTGGCTCTAGCAGGGTCTCGTATTCTATAACTGCATCTTCGTATCGCATTTCTGCCTCGTGCCGCACTGCTTTCATCCATCGGAAAAATGGCAAATTACGTTGCCCGTCCTCGGTGCCCATGCCTGCATCATTCAGATGGTACCAGTTGATCAGCGACGACGAAACGGATTCGCCCCACTTTTGAAAACCCATAATGGAATCCGGGTCTTTTGCATCGTTGTGGCACCGACATAGCAAATAGAGTGCAATGTCCAAATCGTTCTCCACTTGCATGAACTCCATGCACGCCTTTTCTAAAAGCCCATGCGGCGTGAAAGACGTCATAATTCTAGTCAGCTTGCTGTAGCATATTGTCACCAAAGCGTGACTATGATACCGACACAGCTCGTAGGATGACTCGTTGCTTGCCATATCCAATAGAAGCGGACGTATCCGATTGAGCCAGTCATCGCACACAATCTTATTTGTACGGAAGAAGATCTCGGTTTTGTACGTCTCGCTCTCTGGGTTGCTTAGACCCTCATCTGTGGTGCAAACAGTACGAGTTATGCCTGATTCCAATGCGTTCATGAACTCCAACAGCATCCACTTGGTGAGCAAGAATGATGGCGCGGATAAAATACTGTCATCTACCTCACGGTGCTGGTACGTCCACCCACTTAAACCTTGTACGCCTTCAGAATATTCGAGTAGCAGCCGTTCAATACTGGCAAAACTTTGAGCTGGACCTCCGAAATGGGTTCGAAGTCTATTTTGCACACACCATGCTGCCGCTTGCCAAACTGCACCAGAAAGGATGTCTGAAAAGCTGAGCGTCATGTCTGGCGAAACTCTATCCATAATCGTTCGACAAGCTCGTTTCCACACGCTTCCGTCACATTCGCGTGAAAAGAACAGGCGCATAATATTCTCAAAATCTGCTGCAACAAATGAAGGGTGTAAATCATGTGATACATGGCGAGGTGTATCTAGCCTCTCTTGATCAAGCAGTGCACAGCGAGCCATTCCACTTAAAGCACCTGAAATAACGCTGTCTTGTACAGCGGGACATGGATCCAATAACAGGTCTAATGACACACCAAACATGTTTCTAGTAAAATTGCCAGCGTCAGGACGGGAATGTAGCGCATTCAACACTTGTACGCATCTCTGGCGAACTTTCACGCTAGAACAATGCGCAAACTTGTCCAGCGTTTTCGCAACATTCTCGTACACTTCCAGTGGAATCTCTGGAACAAGTTTGATACGAGACGAAACAGCATCTATCACCTTCAGCATCTCCAATTCAAGTTGATGATCCTGAATCGCCACCATATCAGTAGGCAGCATATTGCTTGCACACTCCAATATTCGAAGTGATGCACTCTTAGCAGCATCCACATTTTCTTGTCCGGGGAGGCACCGGGATGTAGCACCTATAAACGCGGAAGTCATTTTCAGTACAAGGCACAGTTGCCGAGGTGTCAACTTGTGCTGACGGGACTGCTTCTCCAGCTTAGCTATAAGCAGTTCGAGAATCGCAACCGATTGCGTAGGTTCTTGTTCATCACGATCGCGACTCTCAAAGCTCCGAGAAGCCAAAATGAAGCATGTTCCTGCAAAGACGAAAAATCGTTCCCCTTCTCGGCGTTCCGTCCATTTAACCGCTGAAGTGTTTGCATCCCAAGTACCTAGTCATCCAGTGAATTGTTAACATTTCATACGCTGTAAATATGTATCTATAAGTTAGATATCGAAAACGAACCTTCAAAGCGCCAATTCCTCCGAGTCGCGTAAGTTGTAAGCATAGGTGGGTAATATATGCAACCCCATTGGGGCATTTCAAATTGTACAAGCATTCCACGATCTTCACGCGCCTCAGCTGGCTGCCTTTCTTCATGATTCGTGTAGGGATATCGTCTTCAAGGGCACCAACCGCAGTTGCTTGAACGAGTAGCGGGTCATTGATGCAGGGAAAATTTGCACTTGCTAGTTTGCTAGCATTTTTAAGACCATCAAGAGTTTTTCCACTTCACTATTGTGTGTCCGGGATTGCATCGCACAGTGAAACAGTAAAAATCGCACAGCCGCAACCGAAAGGGGAGGGAAGTTGGTGCGTCTAGCATTAGACATCGACACCAGGTACTCGGAGCAATTTGCCACGCAAAAAGGCTGAATTCGCATAAAATCACATTGTAAGAAATATGTGTCATACACGTGCAGCACCGCAAATACCAACGTACGAATATTCCGGCTGGGGACACGATTCAACCCGAAAGAGTACCCTCAAAAATGGGCTTTCCACTGCTTCATTCGTCGGCAAAGCTATATCGAGCACAAGAGCAATAAAGCAACTTCGTTAAGAGAACGTTGAGCACACCAGACAAACTGATGCCGAGTTCACTAACCCAGATCAGGAACACATTGAGCCACCATCATAAAGCAATTCAACAACGTGCTCAGTCGGTCATCATCGCCCTCTTGGTGTTCGCTCCATGAATCGCACAAGTTGACGATTTCCTGTCGAGTCAAAGACAATACACAGTCAGCCTACTTCTTCCTGCCGAGACCGCAACGATTCCTTTTCTAAACTCACGTCTGCGAACGAATTGAGCAGCTGCAGACTGAAGACGCTATTATCCGCCCAGAGGCGTCCAAAGCACTGCAAAAGCGTGAGAATCTCCTCCCGAAGCAGACTGTTCGGTCCCGTGCTCATCATCCATCCAATCATCACGTCCGCAATATCCACAAAGTGCGTCTGCAGCTTCTTCAACGTAATGGCCGTCCACTGCTGCTCTTCCTGCACCAGCAGCGCCTGCAGATACTTCACCAGCTGGTCCACCAGTGCCACCTCCGCCGTGTGGTCCAGCAGCGTCCTCCACATCTGCACCACTCGAGCAAACACCCTGTCAAACTCCTTAAACTGCTCCGTGCTCTCGTCCCACGCGTCTTCTTCTCGCCTTGTCACCGTCTTCTCCACCTGCAGCAGCAGCGCGTAGCTCCACTGGACCATCCACGGCTCGTTGCCCAGCTGCGTGTTCCTGGCGATCCAGTCGCAGAAGCCCGCGGGGTTGTGCGCCGCCAGCGTCTGCAACATGTCAAGTACGGTACTCTGCAGCTCCTGGCCGCCCTTCACCGGCGTCACCATCATGTCCGTCAGCAGCGGCAGGTACGGCTCGTAGGACAGCAGCAGGCCAGGGGTGGGGAGAGCACGCGGAAGTACTCGGCCAGCTGCTGCGCCGCCCGCGCGCGCTGCTTGAGACTCACGACGTCGGCCGAGAGCAGCGACTGCAGCGCCGCCAGCGGGTTGAACGGCGGTGGCTCATTGGCGGAGACGTGGGCCGTCCGCATCTTCTCTTGGGGGTCGTATCGGGGCTTCTCGGGGGTGCGCTCAGGGCTCCTCGTGCATCGTCTTGCGGGCAAATGCGCGAATGGCGAGGAAAGAGTGAAGGTTTTTATTTTGGATCGCTTTTCAGCCAATGGGGAGGGGACGGTACAGTGTACCAGCAATACCACACCATCTTCACACCAATCGCACTTGCGCATCAACCAGCACTTCGGCTGGAGGCTGCATGACCCTCCGCTTGATCCGCCTCTGCCGTCGTTCCCAGCGCTCTTGGCGCGTCATGAGTTCTCCCTCCAACTCCAGCGTCGTCTCCTCTACCCGTCCGTCTTTTTCCAGCGTCGATGGGGCTTCAGGAGCGACAAAAAGTGGCGAAACCCCGTTGATTTCCATGGTCCGACGGCAGCAGAGCCATTTACCAGGTTTCCAGACGCCCTCAGAGGCCGACAATGTGCCAAAAGACGAACAAGACGACGACCGAGGAGGTCCCAAAACGCTGGAGCAGTTGAAGCTGCGGGTGCTGACCAAGAACGACCACTATGTGGTGCTAAACAAAGGAGCAGACGAACGAATGGACGGGGCTTTTGACGTGACGATTGAGAAGGCGGTGAGTGGGTTTCTGCAATTACTTTGAGGTGAAGAAACTGAAAGACTTTGTGTGTTGATTTGGTGTCTGTAGCTGTCTCGAGACTTCCCACAAGTGGACAAGTTCCGGTGGATCCATCAGCTAGACTTTGGTACGAATCAGTTAGTTTTTGAGTGACAAAAAGGGTTATATTAATGATGTGGTGGGTTATTACAGCGACGTCGGGTGTGTTGGTTGTGGGGGCCACCAAAGAGTGAGTAGAGCTGCTTGAAGTGCGATTAAAGGTGGAAATGCTCACTTTTCTATAATGATGTAGTGCTACTGCGACGGCGTGTCGACTTTTCCGGGAGAAACAGGTGCAGAAGGAGTATTTGGCGGTGGTTCGTGGCCACTTGCCGTTCAATCCAGCGGATAGTGTGGCTGCAAATGGTGTGGCTGCAAAGGCCTGTACGTTTTCCAAGTTGGGGTTGCTGATTCAAGACATGGAGGAGATGGAGAGACTGAGGAATCAGCAGCGTGGCTCGCGAGCTCATCAGAAGATGGCTGGTTACCCGCGTGGAGTGCGCCATGGACCGAATCTGTTTACGATGGAACAAGCACGACTCTTGCGTGAGAGTCAAGGTGATTCGAGAGGTGAGATGCGAGGCACAAGTGCTGGAGCAGGTGCTCGTGATTTGACACCAGACGAGCTGGCATTCACGAAGATGACATGGCACGACTTGGCCAAGGAAGAGAAGGATGCGTATACGGAGAAGGCCAAGGAAGATAAGCAGCGGTTCCTGGGTGAGTTCGCCAAGTTTCTTAGCGACGAGAAGGTCCGACTTGCTCGCAAGCGCAAGTACGAGTGTCTTGATCGTGACGACAGCGAGAAAGCCAACGAACCGGTTGCCTACATTTTTGATGCACCGATTATCGAGCCACACCGGAGCAGTGGAGTATTTCGCATGCAGGTGGGTAACGAGACAAACACCATTGCAAAGCAGTCAACCACGATCGCCTTTGTCTTGGGTCACGCGATGGACAAGGAGGACCAACCGGTCACAAAAGTACTTCTGCGTCCGCTAAATGGGCGGCGACACCAACTGAGACTTCATCTAGCGCATCATGGCTTCCCGATCGCCGGCGATGTCACCTATGGCTCGCAGGAGGACGAAGCCCCGCGAATGATGCTTCACGCCTGGAGAATTTGGCTTCGTGGACGTCCGGCGGACCAGGTACGGACACAATTTTCTAAGAACTCATTGCAGAGCAACAGTTCTAACTCTTTTGGATGATGTAGAAGAAATACGGTGATCTTTACTTCGCGAGTCCGGACCCGTTTGAGCCTATTGTGTCAAGTACGCGTGAAGTCTGTACTATCACATATCACAAGTACACGCAGGCAGAAGCTCAAAAGCAGCGGCTGAGAAGAGCTCGGATCAGAGTGCTTAGATGGGCTAACTAAACTCCTGCCTCGTCCAACTGGTGGATCACACCGAGCACGTCCACAGTTGACGGGTGTTCGGGTCCCTGTTTTACGAGGACACAGGTTAGTTAACATGTTGAAAGGTGGCAAATGAGTAATAGAGACAACTCACAAGCGCATCCACGTAGATGTCCAGTGCCTGTTTCACGAAGGCCTTCGCCTGTCCGTGGTCACCCAGAAAGAGGAAGAGCAGTCCCAGTGTGTAAAGCACCTCGCCCGTCGCTACGTGTTTGGTGCCCAGTAAGTTTTGGCGGACATTGACGATCTGCTGAAGCATGGAGCTCGCTTCTTGGATGCGCAGACGTTGATGTTCCAGCATCCACGCGGCCGTGTCTTCCGGTGGGTTGGTCAGGAAACGGTACCAGATATCCACCACCTTGTCCAACATGGCCAACGCACTATCGTTCTGCTGGCTGCGCTGCTGCATCTCGCGTTGCTGTTGCTGGGACTCTTGTTGCGGTTGTGTTTGCTGCTGTCGTACGGCAGTTCGCTGCATACGGTGGAAAGTCAAGCCAAGACAGAAGTAAAGCTCCGAAGTGTAGAGGTGGTCGGGTCCAAAGAGCAGCGAACAATGATAAGCTCCGTGTGCAGCACGCTGGAGACTCTCGGAGTAGGCGCCATACTCGAGATGCAGCAGACTGTAGAGCTTGTTCATGCGGATGACAAACAGGTTCTTCATCTCTTCGGGAAGTTCAGGCAGGGGCGCCCCAGAGCCAAAGAGCACCCCGGACGAGTTATCGACACCGCCTTTGCGATCTTTGACTAGGAGCCAATTGACCAGCGAGAGGACTTCTTCAGCAGGCTTCAGTTGTCTCTCTCGAAGAGAAATGTCGACAAGTATCAGGTAAAAAGGCACGAGGCGCAATGAATTCTTGCCATACGCCTCCGTGGCCATTTTCAGCGCCGCTACAGCTTTCCCGTGGGCTGGTTTGAGCTGTCTGAGGAAGCACAGTTCTTCACTCTCACGCCGCAATTGTTCACACTGGTCATGTAGTGATGGAGCTCCATCGGAGGAGTCAACCACTGAAGAACCGTGGCGTTGAGGACTGCGAGGAAGAGGAGACGACGCCATTTTCTGCTACGAATCGGTGAGCAGGCGGCGGCAAAACGAAAGTAGCAACGGCCACTCGCATCGAACTCCGCGAATTGTTCACGATTGATGGACACTTGACAGGAGCTACTTCCCAGTATGAAAGCATTCAGAAGACCAAAGTCCAGCAACAGCACAAGTCCTTCTTCTTCCAAGGATGCTGTCTCAATTGAGCAAATGTCTACTGAAACGAGTGGTGCTGGTGTTCATCGTCTTTATGGTGTTGTACTGTGTGACTACGATCATTATCTGGGTTCGATGGGTAGAGATGAAAGACCCAGTCGATCTTCTACTCGATGCGAACGGGGAGGGTCTTCACGCTGATGAAACTTTCGGATACCCACGTCAAGCGTGGAAGAAGCACGAGTTTCAATGTCTTGGATGGGTGGAAACGGATGACGACGGCGATGAACTGGGGACGAGGAGAGAGTGCTGGCAACGTATTTGTGCGGGTGACGCGGGGTACTGTGAGGTGATGAACTCTACGTCTGGAGAAGTTTTCCAGGTGATGCACACAACGAGTCTCTCTTTGAAAGACGACACTCGGTTCACGTGTGAATTGGCTCAAGCGTTCACTTCCTTCCGATTTCATGCTGCGTCGTATCGTCACGATCCACCCTTGGCACTCGGTAGACCAGATACCCAGGGAATTGCCATGGCTGTTTATGACAATATACTACCCAGTGCGTTCGCGAGTATCCGCCGGCTTCGAGACGTTGGCTGCAAACTTCCGGTAGAACTCTGGTTTCGGCACGACGAACTCACACAAGAAAACCCGGTGCTTTTTCTTCTGATGGAGAAGTTTGGACCTGTGCACTTGCGGCAGGTCTTTGATGATCGGATTTACGGCTTCAACGTGAAGGTTCACGCCCTTTACTACTCGCAGTTTACGAGCGTCTTGCTGCTGGACGCAGACAACTTTGCTGTGAGAGACCCAACGCCATTGTTTTCGTCGACCGCGATGACTCGCTACGGTGCCGTCTTTTGGCCCGATTTCTGGCATCCAGGAAACTCCATCTTCAATCTTCATGCCCAAAGTTTGGTGTGGGAACTGGCAGATCTCGACTATGTCGAAATGCCGGAACAGGAAAGTGGCCAAGTACTGATGAATCGCGCCATGAGCAGGCCAATGCTCGAGCAATTGCTCTACTACGCCACCCACAAGCCGAACCTGTTCACCAAGTTGAATCTTGTCTGGGGTGACAAAGACCTCTTTCGCCTAACTTGGCTTCAAATGGGGCGCAGTTTTTACTACAACGACCACCGCGTACCAGGAACTCTTGGAATCTTGAACGAGAGCCGACAACGATTTTGTGGGGTGACGATGGTACAGTACGATCTCAATGGGAAAGACATGCTTTTTGGCACCGCAACACCATTAAATTGAGTGGTGGCGATGGAGATCAACACGTTTGGCAAACGCTGCAAGAACTCGACACGATCTCAGGGGAAGAGAGCGGTCTTCTTCCCAAAGTTCAGTCCTTCAGCGGCAACAAGATGTTTAATCAAACTTCATGTTTTGGTATCAAGCGATTCGAGATGAATGTGCACGTGCAGATGACTCCAGTCGATGAGCTCAACGATGATTTAGCCTCGTTAGAGACAATTCTCATAAAATATGCGGACGAAGCGTACAAGCTGCTTGAGGACGACAGAGTTTCTGATGGATTAGAGCTCACTTGAACGATGAGCGATAACTTGCCGGAGAGTGTCAGGAAATTCCAAGTCGAAAAATGATTCAACGGTGAGGAAGGCTGCTCGTTTGAGCTGCGCTGTAAGCTGGAGAAAAGTTGCAGCAGCTTCCTCTCGACTATCGGTAGCGCTGAATGAAATTGCTTCGTCTCCACATTGTTGGGCTTGAATAGCCACATGATTGTAGACCAATGAACGCATGTAGCTGACCTCCTTTAGACGCAGCAAATTCTGGGCCAACGTAAACATTTCTGCACTTGCGCTGAGCAGCTCAATGGCCCTGTTTGCAGCAGAGTCCGGCTGCTTTGCACCCTCCTTGGACCGTTTGATACTCGCAACCTTAGTCTTAGCTAAGATCAGCAAACATTCACCACGTAGATCAATGCTTCCATGCTCCATTACCAGAGGCATCTGATCGTTGATGATTGAATAGGCGTCTTGAAGCTTCCCCATCGCAATGTAAATTTCAGCAATACCAACGTGGGTCTCTGCCAGTAACAGATCGTAATGGTGGCTCTTGCAAATATCCACGCTCTTCAGCAGCATGTTCAGAGATGCAAATGGAGCATGGGGGCTGACGCCTGCACGCGAGTTCGACTGGCCAAAAGCAGAACCTGAGCATGAAGATACGCGAAGCCGTGTCCGCTACACGTAGCCTCTAGTCTCTCTAGCTGTCGAAGACTTTGAGGGTAATCGCCCACTGCAATCCATAACCTCGTCTGGAGCATGAGTGCCTCGAGATAAGCAGGGAAATCTTTTCCTTCAGGAGATAGTGCAAGTACTGCGTTTAGATGAACCTCCGCACGTGCGAATTCCCTCTCTTCTTCGCCCACAGGAAAAATAATCGGTGCAGAGTTTTCTGGTACGACACATCATTAAGCAAGTGACGACGTCCGATGTCGCCATCTGCAACAACATCTACCAGGAACTGTAGTGCCCGCTCATATACGATGCCTCCTTCTTCTCCCTTCTTTGATAAGTTGGACATCGCCAAGTGACTCACCATTAGCGCCACTTCTCCGACGCTGGCCGAGTCTCCGTAACAGGCCAGATGCATCCGACTAAACACTTTCTCGAGTGAGCGGTGGCCAAACAAGCTCCACCCAATTGCTGCAGACATCGTAACTTTACCACTCAACTTCCATACCGTGTCAAGAACTGCCTCCGTAGACTTTACCCACTCCAACCCAGTTCCATGTGATCGATTGGGAACATCCGCTCCCGCACCTGCTTGAGCTTGTAACGCATTCATTGCTCGGGTACTGTTGTTTGACATGCTGGCCACTGGCGTCGCTATCGATGAAATAGATTGCATCGTATCACTCAGACGTGACCAAATGTGCAGTGGTCGAGGTGCGGCCGCATGCGTAGCAAAAACGTGCGGGATAAATTGTGACGCTGGACTCAGAGCCTCCGGGCTGCCAGTACTGCCACGCATCAAGTCACTCTCTACCTCCATCAACGTCGCCAGCACTTGGAGAGACGGAATACGCAGCTCTTGCGCACGATCCAAGCAGCTTCGGACAAGCTGCAAAACGGTATCTTTCGAGTTTCCGATCTTTTGGTTAATCCGAATGAGCCACGCAAGCGCAAATGCCACGCAAATATGATCTCCGTGGTGCTGAGCAACTCGAATAGCCTCTTGGATGCTTTCCTGTGCCGCGTTATAGTGATCGAACACGATCTGCAGTCCAGCCAGATTGAGTGCAGCATACTGTATGCCACTCCCTCGAAAGTGCAAGCCTGTGCTTCCTGTTGAGCCCGACAACACGGCCGTATTTGCATTGCCGCCATTATTGCTGCCCAAGCGAGGATCTTGTCGTGGAGAGAGCACGTCGTGGTACTGATGTAAACTGTCGAGTGCTCCTTGGTAATCACGGTCATGCAGAAACGACAAATACCTCACATAGAGCACATTGGGGTTTGATCCATCCATCTTCTTCCGTAGCACACGCAGCTGCTCTTCGGTCGATTGACTCCCCGTCTGCGTCAAACTACGCTGTCGATCTCTTCGTCCTCCGTCCATTTCACGCATCATGTCACTCAAAACGTAATTCAACTGGTCATTCGACCATAGGGCGGGGTCATTCACTTCCCGCCCAGGTTCAGGTGTCAGCAATTTCTCCGTCAAAGCCTGCGCATCAAGTCTCGTAGGAGCAGGCGTCATCAAACTGCCCGCTGAAAAAGGCGCACTACGCAATGGCGTAGTAGCCGTCCCCGAGTGAATGGGCGACAACTGCAGCTGCTTTTCATCCCACAAATGCTGCGACGTGGGCGACCCCAAGAGTTCCACACTGCTGTCCTTCTCCACCCTCTTGGCCCTCTCTACATCTTCTCTGAACTGCTTTAAATACTGCTGCACATCGTCGAACAGCCTCGACAGGCCGTCGAACAGCAGCCGGTTCACCGCCAGCAAGAAGCTGCGTACAAAGACGCCCAAGAGACTCGTCCTGGCCAGCGTCGAGTCGGCTGAGTCCACGTTGATGGCCCCATCTCCGTCCTCTCTGGACGTCGCGAGCGGCGCGACACACTCGGCGATGAGCTCCACTGTGTTCCACACGGCGTCGGGGCTCTCGATGCTGGTCAGGATGCCCACGAGAGAGAGCGAGAGCTGCTCGAAATCTTGTTCCCTCTCTAAAACGATTTCCAAACGACGCAACAAACTTTGGAGGGTCGTGCAGCCTGCGTCCTGGATTTCGTGTCCCAGGAACTGCGCCAGGGCGTTGAGCGACGGACGACTCACAGTGGGCGACGGCGCGGGCGTGTGGGGCGCGTCCACGAGGGAAGCCACCGAGTCTTCTCCGCTCTGCTTCGCGTCCTGCTGCAACTGTCGCACATACTCCGAGATGAGGACACAAACGCTCAGGACGTAGCTGTTGGCCTGCCACTTGCGCATCCTGAAAGCGAAAGTGGTTCTTTTGGTCCGAAAAAAGGTCCCACACAAAAATATGTTTTTTTACAAAAGTGTTTTTGTATATAAAGTGCTTTTTGACGAAAAAGGGTGTCTAAACAAAACTGAAGTATATCAACACGCCATCCTTGACTTAACCGGAACGGAATACAGCCTATAGTGGGGTTTTGTGTGAAACGAAAGCCGCAGCTCCGATATTCAAATATATTAAAAGTGCATGTACTAGTTTGTTTCTTTCTGCTTCGATTGTTGCTCGTTTCAGCTCACCACACTACGTAGTTGTTGAAATATCGCGTCGTGAACAAGGGTTCCATTGCGTCGAGGACACTGCACCTTATATGCCATTTCAGGTTGAGGTCCCACGGTACGTGGACCACGTAGCATACGGGAGCATATTGCCTGTACATGCCGGGAGGGTAGCTTCGGGGCAATGGATGACAAGCAGGGGGAAATAGAGAAATAGGCCGCAAACTACCGTAGTGGACGCGATAGAGGGCGGCAAATAAATGCCGAGCTCATGAACATGCAGTGCGAGACAGAGATGACAGAGGTTGTGCACATCTTCGAGGTACCACTAAGGGCTAGGTTAAAAATGGCATTGGGGGAGCAATGACCTTCGCTCGTGAAGTGCAGGCATTTCGCTGGAGATATTATTTTCAAGACGCTGGTTCATCAACTTACTGGAGGCGACACCTTCTGCAGGCCACAAATGGTCACCACAACATCACGAAGTGTCTATATCTATCAATTTGCAATATCCGACTGCCTCTGCGGGTTTCGTTGTCACCCCACTATCAGTTCTGGTTAAGTCCGATATACTGTGTTAATACCGGTAAAGTGCTTTTGTACTTGCGATACCCGAATGCCGCAGATCGCCTATTGACATGTGAGTACCAACGCTAGCAATTTGCTGCTGGACAAACTTTGTGTGCTTATCAAGTTGATAGCAGAGGCATATTTAGCCAAGTTTGATGGAAATGAAAGAAGCTCCATCGAAATTGACAAAAAGTAGTCACTTTTTCATTTGCATCGTACGCCCCGTTCTAACAGTGTGAAATGCCAGTTCCGGCTTCCTTATTGTGCTGCCCTATTAGCAGCCGCAAGCATCGCTTTATCGATCTCGTCAATCGTTTTTACTTGAGGCGGTTTCACATCGAAATGAACTTTTGCATTCCCTTCGGCTTCAAGCCCTTGACCGGAGCAGTTTTCTTGGTCAGGTAATCGTAAAACAACTTTGCATTTCTTGGGTGAGATCGGTCGACATTCATATTGCTCTTGATCTGCACCACGGTGTACTTCTTGTCCCACGTCTTGTACATTGCAAGTTTGATTTTTTCGTCCTTCATCATCTTCTTCAGTTTGGAATTCGCAAAATTTCGGTTTCCGAAAATATTCTTGAGATTGAAAGCTCTCTCTTCGCTGTCCACGGATCGGGCTCTCAGAAATCTGGTCTTGCTGATATCCTTCAGCGAATCAACGTCTTGGCCGACAACGCTCGCCTTCTTCATATTCACAGACGTCGCATCGCAGATCACCAACAAAGTCGTAGACGACAAGCAGGGCGGAAATTAAACGCATGCTTCAGGTCGATGCTAAACGTTGGAGTGGGAACTTGAGGGCGAATTCCGAAGTCAAGAGGAATCTGGTAGGCGTAAGACGCACCGTCAAATTGTTGCAGCTCTGTGCAGCTGTACGACCGATCTCAAAATGTATCCCGTGCTGATAAAACTTTCATGAAACTACGGTGCATGTACTGGTGGTTACCCCACCCAATAGACCTCCAAATTGAAAATTGATCACTACAACAAATACCTATCAGTTAAGGAAAACAATGGTGTGACATTACGAGGGACTTCTCTTCTTGCCGAGAGCTCACCAATTGCAAAATATCGCTGATTCTTATCGGATCCCAAGGTTTGATCGATTGCTCACCCCTGAGTGCGAGCCTATGTCGCACGACGTCTGCCAGTTTTTTCCTGGTTCCCACTCCTTCTTTCCTCAAAATCCCCCAATCCAAGAAGTACCATACATCGCACGCCCTCTCGCACCCACCCTGCCAATTCCGGAGCCCGAACGGCTACTCCTGACACCTCTCGCACCCGTGCCACACCTCCTACGTCGCGCACGTCTACTCGACCGCCTAATTCCCGTTCTTCGCGCACCGATGAGGCAACGCAAGTGCGGCGTGACGCCCGCCAGGGCTTCATGCAACTCCAAGAGCTCGAGGCACAGCGTGTGAGCAAGCGAGCCCGCCATCACCACGCACAGTTACCTGACAGCGACAACGACGAAGACGTCGACCATCCTGTAATTGATATGTTTCAGGAGATGGGCGTGGAGAGCGTGCTCAAGCTCTCCAACTTCACGGTCGGAGAGATATCAAGACTCTGGAGCCGCGTCAGCAGCCACATGGCTACACGATGGAACGTTGGGCGGGGAAATAAGCACCGAGAGTCTGGTATGGACATGCTTTTCATCACCCTGTGCGTACTAAAAACGGTGGGCGCTGGGATCTGTTGGCAAGCACATTTCACATCAAAGCCCCGACATTTGAGAAGAAGGTGATGGGCTTCTTGGAGATTTTATCTCCATACTTGTACAAGATCTTCGTGGACCGCATTGAGCGGGACAAGTCCATGCGAAAGGAAGTGCTGGCAGGGCATGCTTTCCAGCATTACCCTTCTGCGCGTTATGCAGTTGATGTGACGTTCCAGCAGGCAAACATGCCTAGTGGAACCCAGCAAGAACGTGCTGCATATTACAGCAAGAAGCACAAATTGCACGGCTTCAAGACAGAGGTGTCCGTCCTTCCTACTGGACTTGCGATCAATTGTTCTCGGCACTACAAGGGTTCTGAGGCGGATATTACTATCTTCAGAAAGAACAAAGAGTTCCATGTTGCCGCTGCCACGAAACCTGTAACAGACGACAACATGGAGGATGACGGACCCTTGCACGATGAATACCCAGAGTCTTGGGTCATACTTGCAGACAAGGGGTATCAAGGCTTAGCTTCCGAGATGCGCGTTCTGATTCCAAAGCGTCGCAGACCGTCAGCAATTCTGACACTAGCTGATGAGGCAGTTAACCGCGACATATCATCGGATCGCGTCGTAGTGGAGAACTAATTCGGCAGACTCTGTACGTTGTGGGCACTTTGTTCGGATAAGTATAGGTGGCAAGAGAGCAAGTATGAAACCTTTTTCAGGGCCTGTATCGCGCTTACAAATTTCCACGCTCTGGACCACCCTCTCCGAGCTGAAGATGGCGCAAATTACAGAGACTACCTGAGACGGCTGATAACAATCGGAGCTGAGAGAAGAGAGAGGCGTCTAGAATCAAATCGGCGGGCGAGAAGGCGTCGACATATGCGACTAGAGACGGCAGCTGCAGACAACGATAGTGACTCGACTGTGATGAGCACCGAGTACTAAATTTAATTTTCACTTTAACCGAGGAAAGAGCTGCTTTGACTCATTTCATTAGAAGCACTTTAACGAGGCAAGAATCAACGCAATAGCACTAGCGGTGGTGTAAGAAGGGAATTATTGTAGGTAATGCGGTCGCGATTGAGTTATACGTTAGATGCAACTGTTTTTCATAATTCAGTCTTCAATTTAGAAAATGATCGCTACCCACCACGGTGGAAAAATTCTGATGTCGAGGTCTAATATTACCTGAATGATTATTACCTGGTTGACAACAAACCATTGACATAATCACTCGGGCATACCGCATCATCGAAAACGAAAATGCAATCACAGAGTAAACTGTAAGCGATGAATTACCGGTACCGTTTAGCGGTGAACCAGCCCACCTTTACCGGTACTTCACCGGAAGAGCGGTAGACCACAGTTGCAACAACTAAACCCCCAGGGTACTTTCTGGAAACGCCCTTGTGCTCAAGCTTGCCGGCAGACACTGACCACTTACTGGACTGGTCAAAAGAGGAAACTTTAGTGTTCCTCCTGCGTGTTGTACGTGAGCAGTGGGGCAGATAATAGTTGGTCCTTGAAGAGCAGCAGTCTGGTCTCGGTTGATTGAGTCTGCTTTGGAAATGTCGGAGGACTGTAAACTCTCAGCAACAGCGACGAAACGACCACCGACACGGACGAGATGGCCATCGCAGCACTAGCGAACATGGGCGGAATGCTGAAGCCAACGGGGTAGAGAACTCCTGCCGCTAGTGGAATCAACAACAAATTGTAGCCGAAGGCCCACACGTAGTTCAGCCGGATGCGGTTGAAAATGGTACGTGACAAATGCAGCGCAGTGATCACGTCCCACAAATTCGACTTCATGAGCACCATATCGGCCGCTTCGATCGCGATCTCGGTACCGCCTCCTATGGCAACGCCAACATCCGCTTGAACAAGCGCAGGAGAGTCGTTGATCCCGTCGCCGACCATTGCTACAATACGTCCCATGTCTTGCAGCTCTTTAATCTTCGACGATTTCTCAGACGGAAGTACATTGGCCATCACATTGTCACAACTGATCCCCAACTGTTCGGCAATGGCAAACGCCGTTCCTGCATTGTCTCCAGTAACCATCCAGACGTCCAAGCCAGTCGCTGCGAGATATTGTAGAGTACGCCTTGCTTCCTCACGCGGAGCATCCGCTACGGCACATACAGCACTGACTTCACCGTCCACGCCCATATAAACTGCCGTCTTACCGGCATTTTGGAAGTTGATAATGGTTTGTTCAGCTTCAATACTGTCCAGCAGACCATTTTCTGCCATCCACTCCTTGTTCCCGATAACAACTTCGTGCTCGCCTACCATACACGAAATGCCCCGCCCAGAAACCCCACGGAAACGGGTTGGTTGCTCAAGTGATACAGAAATCGACTTGGCGTATTCGATGATGGCTTTGCTCAGAGGGTGTTCACTCCCAAGTTCAGCCGATCCAGCTAACGAGATCAGTTCTTCGGTGGTTAACCGCTTGCTGAAGACAAATGCATCCGTCACAATCGGCTTCCCCAACGTCAGCGTTCCCGTCTTATCGAAGATGATCGTGTCGACACTGTGTGCAGCCTGCAGCGGTTCACCTCCCTTGATCAAGATACCATGTTGTGCTCCAACACCCGTCCCCACCATAACTGCGGTAGGCGTCGCCAATCCTAAAGCGCAGGGACAAGCTACAACGAGCGTCGCAATGCCGAAATCGAGGGCAAACACAAACTTCCCACTCGAATGTGGGATCCAGTTTTCAGGAACAGCATTCAATTCACAGAGAATATACCAAGCTGCGAAAGTTACGAACGCTAGTACCAACACTGTAGGCACAAAGATGGAGGAGATGTAGTCGGCGTACGCTTGAATTGGCGCTTTGGAAGTCTGTGCGTCCTCCACCAGACGAATAATTCGGCTCAGAGCTGTGTCAGTATCAATTCCTGTGACTTTCATGTGGAACAGTCCATCCACGTTCAATGTCGCTCCTAGTACGCGGTCACCAATTGTTTTCTTGACTGCCTTGGATTCTCCTGTCAGCATTGATTCATCGACGCGGCCTTCACCATAAACGATGACCCCATCGACAGGAACCGAAGACCCGCGAACAACCTTCAGCACATCGCCGCACTGTACCAACTCAATTGGAACAACTCGTTCTTCTCGGACGCTGGTTTCATCCGAGCTGAGCACCAATAACGTGGCTGATGGCACCTGCAACTCCATCAATTTGGTGAGCGCTGCTGACGTTTTCCCTTTGGCAGTCGCCTCTAACAGTTTCCCAAGAATCACAAACGCGATCAGGACGGTCGACGTCATGAACATGTCCAGATTAGCGACTTCCATATCCTTCAATACCAACGCCCGAATAACAGTAAACGATCCGTAGATATAAGCCACGTTCGAGCCCATGGATACCAAGAAGGCCATTCCTAGCACCCGATTTTTCATCCCTTTCCAAGCATCAACATGAAAGCGACGAGCTGAGTAAAACTGGACGGGGTCGCCATAATCACAACAGTAAACGCCTCCCACGACAGTCCAGGTACAATTTCTGACATAAACGCATGCTTCACGGGAGGAACATTCTCAAATACCAGCATAACGACAAGGATCGGAAGCGTGAAAAGCAGTGCAATCAAGAAGTCCGTACGGTAGCGGGTAATCTCCTTCGCGCGCTGGTCTTCGAGACTCTTTTGAGCATCAGGTCCTGATACGAACAAGGCTTCGTATCCAATCTCTTCCACAGTCTCAATTAGCGTTCGGATACCCACGACACTTTTTCAAAGCGAATTTCGGCCTTCTCCGTTGCAAAGCTAACCACCGCAGATACGACTCCTTCCGTGTGCTTCAAAGCACTTTCAACTGAGCTGGCGCACGAGTTGCACGTCATGCCACTAATCAAAAGCGTCACTTTATCTGGTTCACTCTTGACATCGCCTGACAGATACGAGGCTTCATACCCAACGTCCTCCACGGAGTTAATCAACGTTTGAGCCCCGACCGCATCCTTGTCATAGCAAACCACAGCTTTCTCCGTCGCGAAACTAACCACAGCAGACTCGACGCCCTCCGTTCGCTTCAAAGCAGCCTCAATTGAAGACGCACACGAGTTGCACGTCATGCCACCGATTAAAAGCGTTGCACTAACGAATTCATTCTTGCCAGTCTCATCGATCGATATCGCAACATCACCTGGTGCAGCCAATTCTTCACTCACTTCAGTGCGAAGTCGATTACTAGGCGAAGAGCAGAGCGCTGCATCGAACTTTGTGTCAACTTCGCTAATTGCATCCATCAAATCGTTTTCGGTGATTGAGCTGTCGGGCTCAAGGTACACGGAGGCGCGTTTCAATGAAAAGTTCACTGTCGCACTCGATACACTTGGTACTGCATTCAAAGCTCTCTCGATCTTGGTCGCACAATTCTTCGCACACCTCATGCCCTCAACCTTCAGAGAAATCAAACGATGCACGTGCATCGGTGTAGTCACAGCTGCTGTATACTTCTGGTCCATGGACTGCACCACATCGATGAAATTTTGACCACCGAGGCTGTTGTTCATTTCTAAAAGATCGTCGCCAGCTTCGTCTCGAAGTCCACCGAGGCTTTGTCCACTCCCTTGACACTACTCAGCGCGTCCTGCACTTTACGAGCACAGCCACCGCAGCTCATGCCGTTCACCGTGATGTACACGACTCGGTCATCGTCGGCATCAATTCGAGCAGTCTCACCACTCTTTTCGCCTTGATCGTCTTGGATGCCACAGGCCGACCGCATACACTCTTGATCTCCATTCTCCGTTGTTGTCATCTCTGCTTGTTGCCTTCTGCACTCCAATGCAAATGCCAGAATGAAAGGAAGTAGCTACCGCTACTTCCTTCAAAATACCACAGTTTCTTCTGAGAACCCATGGCCCGTGCGTGACCCGGATCACGTAATTGAAGACGTCAACCAAGCGAAAGACATTGACAGGAGTGGGATGCGGTGCTGCCTGCGACGAGGCGGTCAAGCGATTGTTGCGTAGCTGATTGCGTTTGGCGTTCGACCCGGGTCCTCCAGAAACCCACTCACCCAATGTAACAAAGAACTGGTAACACTGGAACAGCAAACAAGTCTACACAAACTGAATGTTTAATTGCCGAGGGGAAGCCTGACAGTGAACCTACTTTCCTGATGCAACCAACCTCATAACGACAGTCGGTCCATATCACCCGAGACCCGCCACAGCTCGTCTAGCGTCTGGAACTCGTCCATTTTGAGGTCCGAGAGTCGACCGACGTCGCCAATCTCGTTCAAGAACACATCCAAGCTGCCGCGACCGGCCAAATTGCCACCGCTGCCGGAATTGCGTAGCCGCCGGGCAGCCGACGCGCGAGCGGCATCAATGCTGAGTCTCGGCTTGACCTTCTTCAGTGACGGCTCGTTTGTCTTGTCTCCCGAATCTCCGTCGTCGTCTTCATCCGCTGTATCATCATTAGACTTCGTAGAGCCCACACCATTGCTGGTGGGCATCGGAGGCTTCTGTCCTGCCTGGAACCGCTGTGCAAATGCTGCTGCAGGGTTAAACGGCTTCTGCAGACCCGCTTGGTTCATCCTACCCACAGCAGGAGAGCGCTTTTGCTGTTGCTGCATCTGCATGAAGGCGGCCACTGGGTTGCCATTTCCAGCGGCAGGAGAAGGCTTGGCGGCCTGACTACGAGCAAACATCGCAGCTGGGTTTGGCATGCCTTGTGTAGAAGGCAGAGCCATTGGTGCAGGTCGCGTCTCTTCTTTCATTCGCACACCATTAGCACCCGAGTGTTTTTCTTGTCGCTGCTGGGGAATCGGTGGCTCCTTCTCCGGGTTTGGTTGATCTTGCTCCTGGCCAGGAATATGCCGCGGAACCGAAGCCTGCGATTGGTGCTGGTGAGGCATGTGACGAGGAATAGGTGGCGCGCGATCCATGAATTGTTGTGGTTGATGCTGCTGTCGTTGGGCAAAAGCAGCCGCAGGGCTGTCCATTGTGCTGCTGCTTGAGTGCATCGGGTGGCTCGCAGATGGTCCTCTACCGTTCATGCTCTCGGTTGTACTCGGTCCTGGCGGCATACCGTAATTGTACGACATCATCTGCGGGTGCGGCGAGTGTGACATCTGTGGCTGGTGGGGCGAAAGTTGCGATCCACCGTAGATTGGTCCTCCGGGGCGGTAGTCGTTCATTTGCGGGGCGCTATTGTACATGTGTCCATTATTCATTCCCCCACTAGGCGTCGAGGACCCCGTGGGGTACATTCCATTGCTCATATTGGGAGCATACGCCGACGAACCCGAGTAACCCTGGCGGTATCCATCCTGTGGCTGGGAGGGTGTCGGCATTTCATTCGGTGGCATGTTCACCATAGTTCCACGACGATCGAAATCCTGTACGTTGTTGCCTTGAATAGGAGCTGCAGGTGGCAACGAGTGGCTGTAGCCATTGTCCATGATGTGCGGCTGTTGCATCGGCGGCTTCCGGTAATGTGCCATAGTGGGGTCGTATCCTCCACCACTCATGTCGGACGAATACATCATCCCATTGCCCCCATTCCTCCAACCATATTCATCCCCGGGTGCTGTGAACTCTGCATGTTGCTTGCAGGCACTACTTGTCCGTTCGGAAGTCGCACCATTTGCGGTGGGTGCATGGCGAACGCCGCCACTTCCTCACTTTTAACCATTCCGTTCTCAAAACCCGGACCCTGCATCATCTGGCCATTCATGCCCATCACTCCTTTCGGCGTCATTTTACCCTTATCCTGTCCTCGACGGCCTTGTCTACATTAACCCATCCCACAAAATGTCAGATGAATGAACCTACCTCAAATTTCAACAACTCGGTAACGTACCCTTTTCTCACTCTACAGAGCGATTTCCAGCGGATCTTCACCGCGTCTTCTGTCCGTCCCGGTAGCATCGCCGCAATGGCCGACCAGCGGTTCCCGAGTCTCGCCTGAGCGTCCAAAATCATCCGATCTTCTTCGGCCGTGTACTCTCCACGAACGATACTCGGATCCAAATGATTGTACCAGCGTTCTCGACACTGCTTGGAGGTCCGGCCGGGGATGCGTGTAGCCACTTGCCCCCAGTTCTTGCGGCCTTCCGCCACCAGCTCCTGCAGCAGTTCGTCCTCATCCGGCCGCCAATGACCTTTCACCAGTCCTGGCGCCAACACTTTGGTCCACCGCTGTAGACACTGCGTGTGATTACGGCCAGGAACCTCTTCAGCGATGGATTTCCAGTTACGTTCTCCGTGGTGGCCCACAGCTTCACGCAGTTTCTCATCTTCTTCTTGTGTCCAGCGTTTGGGGACGGCCTTGTCCTTGGTCTTCATGATCTGTAATGTAAATAAATCGTCAGTACCGTAAATAAAAGGAGAGCACGTAAATAAGATGACGTACATCATGCTGTTTCTGGCGGGGGACGCCCTTGATCTCCGTAAACACGCGCTTGCTGCCGGTCTGTGCGGCCGGGCCATTCCCGGCCTTGGCCGTGGCCGACGGGGCCACGGTGGGTTTGTCACTGGCCGCGGCCTGGCCGTGGCTGGCCGCTTGGCCCTCGGTGAAGAGCAGTTTGCCAAAGTCCGAGATGGACGAGCGGCCCTCGGACTCCATGGGGTAGTTGTCCACGAGCTCGCCCATGAGTTTGGAGATGGACTCGCGACTGACGCTGATGCTCATGGCCGGCCGAAGGAGGAGGCGGGTAGGAAAGTGGCAAACAGAGAACGGGTGGCGGATGACTTACGTACGTGGGCGAGTGCACGACAAAAGCTGCTCCAACGTCGCGATGGGGCCTGGTTATGTGGTCGACACAATCTGGCTCTTTTTTAGAGCGGGTGGAAAGTACCCTCATTTTGGTACGCACTTGACGCATTGCCCCAACAAGAACATCGAGACATCCCTTGGACATCCCGTTCCATGAAGTTGGACGCCTTCAGAATCGTCAAGTCCAGCTCAGCATTGCGAGCGACGTCTCCTCTTCCTTCAACTTCAGAGGGCAACAGTGGTTCCATTTTCCCAAGGTTGTCGTTTAACAAACACTTAAAGATGTGAACAAAACACAAGCATCTTGTCCATTTCCCACTTTTTGCTGTCGCCATCTGGGGCACCTGCAGCCGGACACGTGTCTTTCCATCTGTATGCACATCGCTTCTGCGTCCCAGCCGAAGTGCCCTATTCAGAGCGTTACATGGCCCCTTTCACCGATCTTTGGCAAGAGGCACCGGCCGCGTCCATTCCCCGCCTTCCCAGCTCACAAGTCCAGCAGCCTTATCAATGTCGTCCGCTTACGGTTCTCGCGGCGGTGCCAAGGCCAAAGGCGCCGCCCAGAAGAACAAGAAGTTCGAGCTCACGGAGGAGCAGAAGCAGGAGATCCGCGAGGCCTTCGACCTCTTCGACACAGATGGGAGCGGCACCATCGACGCCAAGGAGCTGAAAGTGGCCATGCGGGCGCTGGGCTTCGAGCCCAAGAAGGAGGAGATCAAGAAGATGATCTCGGACATCGACAAGGACGGCAGCGGCACCATCGACTTCACCGAGTTCCTCGAGATGATGACGTCCAAGATGAGCGAGAAGGACTCGCGCGAGGAGATCCTCAAGGCCTTTCGCCTCTTCGACGACGACGAGACGGGCAAAATCTCCTTCCGCAACCTCAAGCGGGTGGCCAAGGAGCTCGGAGAGAACATGACGGACGAGGAGCTCCAGGAGATGATCGACGAGGCCGATCGCGACGGCGACGGAGAGATCAACGAGGACGAGTTCCTGCGCATTATGAAGAAGACCAGTCTGTATTAAGAAGCGTCTTGCAAATCTGTAGACAAGAATTTGTTCTTGCTCAAACGCATTCATAAAAAAGAACCATCTAGCATAATGCAAGTTATCATCTATTCTGTAGGTGGTTTTAACTCTTTTACTCCTCGTCCGACGAAAAGTTAAAGTCGCCAACCTCATCGGCAGCGTCCACCTGGGCGACAGACTTCTTGAAGTCCTTGAGTGACATCTGCTTCACCTTGGCCACGGTCTCTTCGTCCACGGGGTCCCCGATTTCTTGGCTTTCTTCTTGTTCTTTTTCTTGTTCTTGCTCTTCTTGGCGTCTTCCGAGTTGTCCTCCTGTTTGTCCTTAGCAGCTTCAGCCGAAGCGTCCAACTTCTCCTGCAGTTCGGTAGCGTCCTTCTCGAAGATCTTCTTCACAGCAGCTTCACGCTCAACACGCAGGAAATCATCCAGCTGAGCCGTGTCCTTGGGGCTTAGGTCCAGACCACTACGCTTGGAACGGATCCAGTCGGCACGTTTCTTGATGCTGTCACTGAGGCCACGAGCCTGAGCTTTCCACTTGGGAACGGCACACGCGTGCATGAACTTGTTCAGCGTAAGCTGCAGCGGCACTGCGAGCTCGGGGAACGCCACGCTGAACTTGTACACGTCGCACTCGCGCTGCAGCAGCTCGAAAACTCGTACGATGACCTGGTCGTGCACGCGCTTAGCGTCCAGTGCCTCCTTGGACAACTTCACGCTGAGTTCGAGATCCACCTCCGTGGTGGGATTGGCTCCCTTGGCAGCCTTTGCGCCCTTCTTACCACCGCTAGACTTGTACGACGAGCGGAACGGCTCCAGCTGGAGCACTTCAAGCAGAGCCGGACTAGTGGGGATGAACGAGTTGGTGGCAAGCGCAAGCTGCTGGAGCAGCTTCACGCAGTGGAAACGCAGTGGAGCGAAGCGCAGTGTGCTAGATAGTCGCACCACCGCCAGCAGGAGCTGACTCAGCGGATACACGAGCGCACGAAGCTGGTTTTCAGCCGGGTACGCGCACACCACCGCAGTCCACAAACGCAGCTGGTTGAAGAACTGCCAGTTGAGCACAGCCTTGAACGAGTCAGGGCCGGGAGATGTGATAGTCTTACGCACAGCAATGGCCAGCTCACGGATATAGACGAAGGCGTGCTGGTACGAGCTGCTGAGGTCCAGGCCAAAGAGCTCCACCACACAGTTGCCCATGAGAACGTGGTGAGGCAGCGTCATCTCGTTCGTGAACTTGGTGTTGCGCATGTACGTCACGTAGATACCCTTCAGGCAGAGCTCCATGAACGGGAAGGGCACAGCCAACGCCATGTCACGGATGCGAACGAACGCCAACATGCAGACGTTCGCGTTCAGCGACTTGGCCCACAGCTTCAGCAGAGCCTTGAGCATCCGCCGGGAGGTCTTGGGGCACGGGACCAAGAACGGGATGTAGTGCACCAGCTCACGCAGGACGAACGTCTGAATGTCCTGGCCGGTGGTCTGCTCCAGCAAGTAGCACGCGCAGCTGAAGAACCGACGGATCACGAGCGCGTACTTCTTCCACTTCCTGTCGTCAATCTTGAACTTGCCGCTGTCCTCCTCAGAATCGGACTCAAGCGCCACAAGCGCAGACAGCGTCTCATGCGTCTTACGGAACACATTAACCATCAGACGGTTGTACACGGCGCTGCTCTGAACGTCGAACATGATATCACTCCCTTGCTGGCATCCGCCGCGTCACTGGAGCGACAGGCGTCGCTGAAGATCTTCATCAACCGACGCAGGCCAGAGACCGTCTTGGCCTCAAAGCACTCCTTCTCCGCCTTCTGCAAGACAGCCATCGTCACAACAGTGCGACCAGAGCGCTGCTGCTCCTCCTGCTCCTCCTCCACTTCCTCCTCCTTCTCCTCTGCCTCTACCTCTTCTTCACTCTCCTCGGCGTCAGCTCCGAACGTCTTGCCAGTCATGTAGCGAGGGTCCAGAGCACTCTCGTCCTCCTCTTCACTGCTGCTGCCGTCGTCCACATCGTCGTCGTCCTTCTCCACTTTAGCAGCCTTTTTCTTGCTCTTAACGGCAACGGCCTCGTCCTCCTCGTCACTGCCGTCGTCCGCGGCCTCCTCGAAGCCTTCGTCCTCGTTGTCCGAGTCCAGGAAGTCGGCGTTCAAGAAGTCGTCCACGTCCATCTCGTCGAGCATGTCCGGCTCGTCCTTCTTCGTGCTGCTCTCAGCGTCGGCCGCGCGCGGCTTCTTCTTGCTGGGCGCGTCGCTGTTGCGCTCGAAGCGGTTGCGCTTCTTGTCCTTCATGGCCTGGAACTTCTTCTTCTCATTGCGCTGCTTGATCTTCTGGTTCAGCAGCCCTTTGGCCACGAACTTGGCCTTCTTCTTCTGCGCGCCCATTGCTGCGGACTGTGCACCTCTGCTCTGCTGGAGGGGCAAATGCCTTTGTTGAGGTTTGTGATGGTTGGCGCCGGGATTGGCTGGCAGCCACTGGGTGAGTTGGTGTGGAGAACACCAAACCTGAATTTCTAACATCGTATTTTGAGTTTTTATTTGGAAACGGCAAATTTCACGTCAGTAATTCATGCTGACGTGAAATTTAACAACCTTAGAGCAGCGGTTGACAGCATCAGACGAAAGTTATTTGCAAGGAGAACCGAAACCAATGGCTGCATCATCGCACTCATGCTACCGGTGAATCGATGTCGAGTCCATTCTCCACCTCGCTCAGCTCCTCGCAGCATCACGGCCTCAAGTTCTCCCTGACAGGCGTGGGGTGATCTTGTTCCATATGGACCTCTCCAGCGTCGACGGCTTGCTGGCCGGTGGCATTTTCGCCATGTACGAGAGTGTGGCCTCGGCAGTGGAAGGCGCGCTGGGTAGACCGATCCCCGAGGTGGAGATTTTCTTCCGAGACCTGCACATTTCAGCTCGCCTCCCATTGTCCAGACGTGGCGCTGAAGGACCTCAAGTTCCCACGATGTGGACGCAAGTCAAACATGGCGTGTTGAAGTGCTTTTCCAACCAAGAGACGGCCGAGAAGGAGATTCTACGTGGCGTCACCGGCGTCTTCAAGCCAACGCGGATCACTTTAGTCCTAGGTCAACCAGGGTCTGGTAAGTCCTCGCTGCTCAAGATATTGAGTGGCCGATTCCCAATGAACAAAACGATCGGCGTTTCGGGTGAAATCACCTACAATGGCGTACAACGAGCCGAACTTCTGTCCCGATTGCCGAGATTTGTCGGCTATACCAACCAGAAAGACGACCATTATCCGCAACTTACTGTGCAGGAGACGTTCGAGTTTGCACACAGATGCTGTGGAGGTGCCAATCTCGAGCCGTGGGTGCTCAAAGCACTGCAGAACTGCAAAGGGGAGCCGTACGAACAAGCTTTCAAGATCATGACAGCTCAGCACAAGTTCGCTGCAGATATCCGCGTCAAGTCTCTAGGCTTGGACCGATGCAAAGATACGATGGTAGGCAACGCTATGGTTCGCGGGGTGTCGGGTGGAGAGCGGAAACGAGTCACTACTGGAGAAATGACTTTCGGCCGTAAGCGAGCCATGCTGCTTGACGAGATCAGTACGGGGCTGGATGCAGCGACTACGTTTGACATTGTGAACTCGCTCAAAAGCTTGACGCGGAATTTCAAGTCCAACATTGTAGTGTCCTTACTGCAGCCCCCGCCAGAGGTTTTCAATCTTTTTGACGACATTCTGATCCTCAATGACGGTCGCATCATGTACCATGGTCCGCGCGAACGAGTGCAGGACTATTTCGAGAAAATGGGGTTCTTCTGTCCCCCACGCAAGGATGTAGCCGATTTTCTGCTGGATCTGGGAACTGACAAGCAACATGTCTACATCAGTGATACGCACAACCAAGAAACTGTTCCGTATGAGTCGAGGGAGTTTTCTGAGCGATTTCGCCAGTCCGAGATTTTCCAGGAGACTTTAACGTACATGAGAACCCGGTCGAACCACAAAACGGATCTGTTTGACCCACTGCAGGACCCACGTATCTACCGACAATCGTTTCTTGAAGACCTTGGGACAGTATTGCGTCGTCAATGGCGAATCAAACTACGCGACAAGACTTTCCTGATCGGACGTGGCTTTATGGTGCTCATCATGGGACTGCTGTATGGCTCAGTGTTCTGGCAAATGAATGATGCGAACAGCCAACTGATCCTCGGATTGCTTTTCTCCTGTACGATGTTCCTGTCCATGGGCCAAGCTGCCCAACTCCCAACGTTCATGGAAGCTCGTAGCGTTTTCTACAAACAACGTGGAGCCAATTTCTTCCGCTCCATTGCGTACGTTATGGCTTCGTCCCTTACGCAGATCCCGTTCGCCATTTTTGAAACAGTGCTCTTCGGGTCGCTTGTGTACTGGATGGGTGGCTACGTTGCGCTGGGAGATCGCTTTATCTCGTTCCTGGTGACACTCTTCTTGTGTCAAATGTGGTTCATGGGTTTCTTCTTCTTCCTCTCGGCTGCTTCCCCGAGCGTCACAATCGCTCAGCCTGTGATGATGGTCTCCATTTTGTTCTTCGTCATGTTCGGAGGATTTCTCCTCAGAAAGACCGACATCCCAGACTATTTTATTTGGTTCTACTGGATCGACTCGGTCGCGTGGAGTATCCGCTCGCTGAGCGTGAATCAGTACCTGGCACCGAAGTTTGACGTTTGCGTCTATGGTGGCATCGACTATTGCTCTCGATTCGGAACCACGTTCGGCAAATACAGTCTGGAGCTTTCGGGGTTACCAACGGAGGAAGTGTGGATCTACTTGGGGTGGCTCTACTTTGTGGTGGGGTATCTCGTTCTCGTGTTCGCAGCTCATCTCGTACTCGAGTACAAACGTTACGAAAGCCCGGAGAGCACGACGGTCGTACAAGCTGATCTTGACGCCAAAGAGGGACCCGCGGATGGTATGATAAACAGCGTCAAGTTAGATCCTGCACACCAGGATCATGTTAGTATCAATGTGTTGACGCCAAGAGCAAGAGCTCCGCCTGTCACTCTGGCATTTAATGACCTCTATTACACCGTCCTAATGCCCGGTGGCAATAAGGGTGAGGACATCGATTTGCTTCAAGGTGTATCTGGTTTTGCCAAACCGGGGACGATGACGGCACTTATGGGCTCATCCGGTGCAGGCAAGACGACACTGATGGACGTGATCGCCGGCAGGAAGACAGGAGGCAAAATCCGAGGCAAAATCATGCTCAATGGTTACCCGGCCAACGATCTCGCCATCAGAAGATGCACGGGCTACTGCGAGCAAATGGATATTCACTCGGAGTCTGCAACAATTCGGGAAGCTCTCGTCTTCTCAGCTATGCTCAGGCAGAAAGCTAGTGTTTCCACTAAGGAAAAGATGGAGTCTGTGGACGAATGTATTAATCTCTTGGAACTCGGATCCATTGCCGACAAGATCATCCGTGGGTCATCCACGGAGCAGATGAAGCGTCTGACAATCGGCGTGGAGCTCGTTGCCCAGCCCAGCATCATTTTCATGGACGAACCGACCAGTGGTTTGGATGCACGTTCGGCCAAACTGATTATGAACGGCGTGCGCAAGATCGCCAACTCTGGTCGAACGATTGTCTGTACAATCCATCAGCCCAGTTCTGAGGTGTTCGCGTATTTCGACTCGTTGCTACTTCTTCGTCGTGGTGGCCGCACAGTATTTTTCGGAGAACTCGGTAAGGAATCCAGCAACCTCATCAACTACTTTGAGGCCGCCCCGGGGTGGCTCCGATTGAGCCTGGATATAACCCCGCGACGTGGATGCTCGAATGTATTGGCGCTGGCGTAGGTGCAAGTTCTGGCACAGGAATGGATTTTGCTGAGCACTTCTTGAAAAGCGATCTGAAGACGTTAATGGACAGAGATCTCGATAAAGACGGCGTACTTCGACCATCCACCGATCTACCGGAACTCAAGTTTACAAACCAGTTCGCTTCGAACCCGAGCACACAATTCAACCTGCTGTGTCGACGGTTCATGCACATGTACTGGCGAACTCCGACCTATAACCTCACCCGTTTGATGATCAGTGTGATGCTGGGGGCTCTGCTTGGAATCATCTACCGAGCCACCGACTACACCACATTCACCGGCGCAAATGCAGGCGTGGGGATGGTTTTCATCAGCACGGTTTTCCTTGGAATCATTGGCTTCAACAGTGTCATGCCCATGGCAGCAGACGAGAGAACTGCGTTTTACCGTGAACGCGCCTCCGAAACGTACCATGCGCTTTGGTACTTCATTGCCAGCACATTGGTGGAGATTCCCTACGTCTTGCTGTCAGCCCTTTGCTTCTGTATCATCTTCTTCCCGACCGTCGGCTTCTCCGGCTTCTCGACGTTCGTCTACTACTGGATAGTGGTGTCTCTCAATGCGTTGCTGTTCGTATACTTTGGCCAACTGCTGGTGTTCGCTCTGCCGAGTGTGGCCGTTGCATCCATCGCAGGCGCATTGCTGAGCTCCATCTTCATGTTGTTCTCGGGCTTCAATCCTCCAGCGAACAACATCCCGATCTGGTACAAGTGGATCTACTACATTTCGCCGCCAACGTACAGCATCGCATCACTTGTGGCCTTGGTTTTCGCAGACTGTCCCGATGGAAGTACTGAGAACCTCGGCTGCCAAGTTTTGAAGAACGCTCCGCCCACTATCGGCAACATCACTCTGAAACAGTACGTGGAGCTCGCCTTCAACATGAAAAGCGATGACTTCTCCCAGAACATCCTGATTCTCTGCATCCTCATTGCAGTATTTCGCCTACTTGCACTGCTGTCACTGCGATACATCAGCCACCTCAAGCGGTAGAATACACTTGACAGCTACATATGAAATCAAAAACTGCATTGAATAAATACCTAACTCTGCATTTGCCATTTACTTCCGAAGCCACGGGTGGTTCAGTGCTTCTGCAGCTGTAAGTCGCGTAGTCGGGTTCAACACCAGTACGCGTTGCAGAAAGTCGATGGCCTTAGGACTCACGCCCTGCCAGTACCTCTTGGGGAAGGTGAGTTTGTACAGCGATTGAATCTTCTGATTGGGTCGCAGTTTTGTTGTCGCTGCGAACGGCAGTCGGCCACACAGCAGCAAGTAACAGAGCACTCCAAAAGACCACATGTCCACTGCAGTGTCGTACGGCTGCCGGAGTAAAATCTCGGGAGCCAGGTAGCCGCCCGTGCCCAGGAACGACGTGGACGTGGCTCCTTCACTCAGCACTTTAGCGAAGCCAAAGTCGATGATCTTGACGTTTAGTGCCGCGTCCTGACGTCGACGTGTCGAGACGGCTAGCAGCATATTTTCCGGCTTGAGGTCTCGGTGGACGACACCCCGTTCGTGCATGTGCTGCATGGCCGAGAGAATACAACGGGCCACGTGGACGGCCTCTTGTTCTTTGAAGCGGCCCTTGTCCACAATGGCGTCAAAGAGCTCTCCTCCTTCCATGAGTTCCATGATGATAATGAGGTAGTTCTCGTCTTCAAAAGACTCTTCCAGTTTGGCGATGTGCGGGTGGTTGACACGTTTCAACACGTCCACCTCTCGACGTAACTGGGCGGCCACTTCCAGGCGCTTCCTGGCCGAGGGGCCAGTTTGCGCTTCTCGATGATTTTGCACGCGAAGCGGCGGCCGTCCGTCTTGCGCACGCACTTGTAGCACGTGGACGTCGTGCCTTTACCGGCCACGCACTCCAGCACGTACTCGGTCGGTAGCAGCGCACGGAAACCGGAGGCCGTGGGGCTACAGCGTCGGCCGGGACTGGCCGCGTGTGACGGCGAGTCGGCCACGAAGGAGCTCTCGGACATTGTGGCGGCCTCGGACGAGACGGAGCTGGCCGCACTTCTGTCGGCCCGGCCCAGTTGCTGGAGACGAATGGCCGACTGCGACAGCTCGTGGCCGCGGCGGCCCATGAGTTTCTTGGCTAGAAGCTCCTTATTGGGGATTCGGCCACGCGGCGGGCCGACGCGGCCGAGGACGGCCTGGCCTTGGCCAGGAGTGATGGTCGTAGTGGCGCCTGGTTCCATGGAGGGTTGAGTGGTGGTGACGGCGCGGGGCGTCAGTGGGCTCCGGTGCGGCGAAGCAGCTCTTCATGATGGCGGCCCCCATGACTGCGTGGCTCACGGCGAACTATTAACTGGCACGATCCCGGTCGGGCGGAACTGGAGATTACTTACGGGATCATGAGATCGTGGCGTTGCGGTTTCGAAGATTGGCGCGACGTGAGTGGCCAAAGTGAGATATGGCCCTTGGCATTGGCCAAAAAGGCGCCACAACCCCACACGGAAAAATCGAATCGTCGACGGGTCGCGTCTGGGAGAGTCAGATGGCCATTCGGGGACACGTTCAACAAGTGGAAGCGGTTGCTGTTGGCAACTTGCGAACGACTCGTTACTGGGCCGCATACGCAAGCTGGGCATGATGTCACATACCGGTACCGGTAACACATCGTCGATGTGTCGCTGTTGGCCGCAAGCCACAGGCTTGAACGCTGGTCTGGCGTACTTGTGCCATCTCTCTTTCCCTTCCGTACTTGATTTACCGTATGCAGACTTGCAATTGCGCACAAGTGAGCCCTTTGACGGATAGTCCGGTGCTGCGGGTGCGTGTTTTTAGGCGGGCTGAGGCTGCCTGACAGCTGGTTGCGTCACTTCGAGGACACAAACATTTTTGGAAGTGGATAAAGTCACAACGCAGTGCAGGGTAATTTAAAAATAAAAAACCGGCGGATGCATTTCCAAACGGATAAATTTCTCCACTTTTGACGCAGTCTGAATAATAGAGAAACCCCTTCCCCAACCCCCCAAATCATGGCAAGCGTCTCGTCGTCGTCGGGCTTCGGTACGGAGGCTGGAAAGAAGACACAAGAGGTGAGGGTGGCGCGTCATCGGGTTTAGATTCGGAGGCTGGCAAGGAGGAAGGAGTGGAAAACGACCGCGAGGTTGACGTCCCTGCTACTTCTGCTGTGCGACACGAATGGATGAGCGCTACTATGCGAGTTGATTTGAGTATTCTGCTGATTTAACCGAGTTTCAGGACGCTACATGCAGCGGGGCTGCCGTAGACTGTAGCGTAGAGGAAGACTTAGTCGGACTCAGCGAGTCTCTTAAGCAGGTAGTTTACCTTGGCGTTCTTATACAAAGAACAGGGACGAGCGTACGACAGTAGCGTACAGGCTCCAAGCAGTAACAGTCTTTACAAGACAATGAAACTCTTAAGGTTAAAGGTGAACTGAATGTATTATTGCTATCGGCGGCAGAGCCGCCCTGGTGTAAATCTATAGGTCTCACTATCTAACATAGTAGAGCCTAGTCTAATGCATATCTATTGGCTGTGAAGCCACCTACTGATATCTTGTTAGCTTTCATGTACTGAGTACTGTTTTAGGGAGAGTGTGGTCACACCAAATAGGGTGACCTACATAATCGTAACTCTTGCGTAACCCCGTTACACTACACCGTTCACGCTATTTAGTCCGACCCCGACTAATAGTGGAGTACGATCTCGGCCCTCTGAAAACAAGCAGACCAAATGTGGTACACTACTAATTGTGGTGTACGACTATTAGTGGTTGAAAACTAGAAACCTAGAGCAGTGCTGACTGTGCTGCATCATCGTAACCCTTCTTGAACTCGTCTGGAAACGCTACAACAATGTCCGAAGGTGGCGCCCTAGCTGTTTAACCTCCCAGCGACCCGAAGGACCAACATCCAAGCCGGAAAGGATCATGGACTTCTTAGCCCAGTTGAGGCCGTTCTTGTCACGCCCACCGTTCACTAGTCGGACGCACTCAGCAGCCGTTTCGAGGAAGAACTTTTTCCCAGGGTTCTGCAACGAGCCCGACCCTTTGCGCCAGTCGCCTCGCCTAATCGCTGCCATATTCCGCTGTTCGCAAAGTCGTCGCCAATGCTCTTTAATCCGTTGAATAGGGAACAAGTCCGCCGGCTGCACGAGGTCAGTGGCGTTTGGGGAAAGAACTTCACCCGGGTGTGCAGTGTTTTTGCAGCGGCAACGACTTCGTCTCCGCTGTGGCCACTTGCATTGTCCATCCACAGCGTGCGCTCCTTGACAAACGGCCCGCCTGGACCCCAGCACCGCACTTTTGCAGCCCCTCCTGCATTAGGATGTTGTTGATGAAGGCTGTAGGCGATGTTCGGTACGCGACCTCCGGTGTTGCATCCGGCAACCCTTGAATAGGGTAGTTTGCATTTTTGTTTTTGAAGATGAGCATCGGGCACTCCACCCGCGCGTTGCTTCCTCCTCGAAGCAAAATGCACATGGTGATTCCTTCGCGCCCTAAAACAACATTTTTGCAGTTAGCAAAAACTATAACATAAAAAGAAATGAAAACTTACCGGAGACGACGCTGCGGTATTTTACTTTGGTGGCCCCACGGAAGTCGAGCGTCTTACCATCATCCAAGCCAATGACAAAGTGACTTTCATCCATGTTGTAGTGAGCGTCGGGGTCGATAAGACCATCATCAAATTGTCGATTCAGACTCCCAAGATGAGCAGCTACCGAGACGTGAATCTCGTGCATCTTCTCACTGCTGACTTGCTTCTTGCCCTTAAGACGCCGGTAGACAATGTTGTGTCTATCTGTGAAATCTTGAATTCGACGAGGAGTCACTAGCCTAATGAAACATTGGCCGTTAAACGCGAATAGCTTGTTGTAGGTTTCGTGGGTACTGACTGTCCTCTATCAACGTCACAGCAATACCTGAAACCAATCATGCCTTCTATATGCTTATCAAGGAGACGGTTACGACGTCAGTTGCTAAGGCCTGCTGTCCACTTTTTAGTTTTAGTGGACTAAACTTCGTTAAAGCTCATCTGAACTGTAATCCATCTATTATCCCACTCGCCTCTCACTCGACCAATTTAACGCTATTGTATGTTACTGGCACTGCGCTAGTGTTTGCAAGTTCCTGGCACGTAGATGTCTGCTTATTGTTGAGTTCTGTGGACTAGACTTCACTAGTTCTTGTCAAATATGGTAGCTATTTATAACTGCACTCTCACTCGGCCAATTTTAACGCTACTAGCGTGTTATCGTTTCGTGTGCAGCCAGTGGCACGAACTGTAACGGAGATGGCCCGTGAACGCCATCTCTTCCGCATCGTTCTTATTGATGCGGTTACGACGTCATCATCATTTTACTTTTCTACGACTCATTGAAGTCGTCAAATGCATATATCAATTATCCCACTGGCCTCTCACTCAACCAATTTTAACGCAACCGGCGCAAACGTCCACTTCGTTTTAGTGCTACCAGACTAGACTTTAATGTTCCGGCTAAACAGAGGTGTGCTTCATTTACGAGTTCTGTGGACTAGACTTCGCTAGTTCTCGTCAAATATAGTAGCTATCTATAATCGCACTCTCACTCGGCTCGGGCGTAATTGTAGGCGTTATCTGCGTCAACAGCTGCCAGTTTTGCATCTCCATACTCCCCAAGATGAGCATCCATCACAATCACAAAATTGTCTACGGAGGGGCTGTTTGCATCATCACGCTCCATGCATCGATTAAGCTTGCACCTCGTCCACCAGCACCAGTCGAGATGCTGCGAGCTCGCGCACGATGGACTCCTCACGCACTGCTTCAGCTTCCTGCATACCAAACCGAGAAAATGAAAGTAGTTGAGCATATACACCCCGGCATCGAGCAAGAGTGCACTTACAAAACTTTCAACCAGCTAGACTAGTGATGAAAAGTTGTAGATCCTACGTTGCAAATGATTAACTATCTTTTGAACTGCATTCGGATTGAGTTGTTGTTGATTGAATTCTGACCCAACGGTTACTTTGCAAATGATGAGCTATCTCTTCGAACTGCGCTTTCTTGATTGGTGGGTTTGTACTGATCGGACAAATCGAACTTATTCTTCGGAAGTTCTTTGTAGCTGAGAGACCCCGCACCATAGAGACTCGAAAGCGCCTCGTGCCAGCGCTACAATTATATATGAGATTTGGCCAGTTTGTCTCCACCTTTCTCGAAGCTCAATCGTTTTAAACAAAATAAATGAACACACTATACGTTTCATGGGCATTTATAGTGATACGGACGCAAGAACAGAAGACAAGTACGTTCATGTAGCGCTCGTTAGATGATGCCAAATACAGCGGGTTTTAAAAACCTGCGAAAGGTATTGTGCTCTGCGTAAGTCACGACGCCAACTTTTGACCGAATAAAAGTGGATAACCTGTTGAAAAAACCAATAGCGACAGTTAGCGATAAGAGGTCAAATCGTGCTCTGAGTTAAAAAAGAGATCTGTTTCTGCTAATTCGCAGCGTTTTTTACTGTAGAGGCAATTAAACATGGCCGGTTCGATGGTCTCAACTCTGGTGGATAGGTTTGTATTATCTTTGCAAGATTGAAAGATGCTCATTGGCCAATCCGACATTGCATATGGCTGATATGAGAAAAGGCATGAACGATGAACGGGAACTGAAGACTGTAACACAACTTGGTAAATGCGTCTTCGTATTTCTGAACATGGCGGTACACCTTTAGCCAGTCTCCCTCGCACTTGAGACCTTCGCGCACCTTCTCGACGACGTCGCCCGTGGTCCTTTGCGATCCGGTTTTTGACCGTTCCCCAAATCAGCTCGATTGGCTGCAGTACCGAGTGGTAAGGCGGTGTGTAGCCCACAAAGTGACCGTACTTGACAGCAATCTTGGCTGCCACGTACTCAACCTTGGGGCGGTAGAGCTCAACCAATTCAAGCAGAACATCTATCTTCACCGTGGGGCTAAAGACCATGCCGACTGTACATTATACAAAATCACACGTTAATAATTAGGCTCATACAAACCATAATAGAAAAATGTGTTACCGTTCATCCGTAGCCATTCCTGGATATCCGCCTTTAGCCAATTCTTGCGCGGACTTTTGTTGCCGTCCCTCTTGTGATACGAGGCGCCATCCATATAGATGTTGCAGCCGCCGTAGCGCTGCAGCGTCTTGCACAATTGTTCGAACTAAAGTTCGAATAAATCTCCATCAAAATTGCCATGGTAGTCCTCTTCACCGTCTGCACCTCTTTTTAACGTGGAATTCCACACTCTAATAGAGTTCTCGACGAAGTGTCCCGTCACAACGGCACCACGGCTGCGAATGATACCAGCGGCGATGATACATGCAATAAGATCGCAACAACAAAACACTTTTTAGTTGATCCATAAAAAATGAGTCAGATAAAAAGAAATAAAACTTACCGTGCTCCTTTCCCGGATTTACCATAACGAATCTTCTCTGACGTCAACCACGTCTTGCCGGTGACGTGATTGACGTTGCAGAAAGACTCGTCGTGGTAAACCTCGGGTTGGTCGACACCCAGCACAGAGCTGTCATTGGGACCGCGAACGGCGACTCGGTTCGCAAGCTTGCGCTCGAGGTAGGCCATTCTGAAGGCCACGTTGCCGGCTGACTCAGCGTAAATGTTACGCATCTCCCCTTGATGATGTGGAAACCCATCTCATGGAGGGCGTACGTCATTGCGTCCACGCTCAACAACACGTCACATTTTTCTGCCACCTCAGCAGCAATACGATGCGCAGTTGTTTGGCTGTGCGGTACGATTCTGGGCCACTACAAACTCTCGAACTGTTGGTTCAATGACCTCCATGTCGTAGCCCCTCGGCCGTACACGATTCGAGCTCCCAGTCTATAAAATGTAGCCATGAAAAATATTAGATATCAGAGTTAACAGATACATTTCAGTTAAGTTCACTAGAGTCAACAATACCAGGAAGTCGGTCCCCGGATTGACGTTGTTTGAGCAACCACACGCCCCACAGTCTTGACAGAGCAGCTTAAGCACTGACCTACAAGCTCCCTCGTGCGGATACCTCGAAAGAGACCTTGTTTCTTCCGCAGCGCGGAAACTCGTAGCTCGCCATCATCATTTTTTTCTCCCGGGGGCGTACTCGTGTCGTTCTGCCTGCATTTTGGTAAATTAAAGCTTTTGTAAAGCGAACGCGGCTGGCCGATTTGTACAGGAGTCTCTGGCCATCCATTGGCGGTCTTTTGAGCTCTGTGCGGTTAGTCTACGAACCGCGATGGCACTTTTTCTTTGCGGTTACAATTTTGGGCGTCTTCATTTACGCGGAGTACAATATGCTGTTTGAAGCCCTTTCGCACTTTGGTGCCAAGAACAGGGTATGTTTTACTCATAAACGCAACGCAAGTGGATATAGCACCCACAATGCATCCAACATCTGCCAGAATTGAGATCTTCTATTGGCTCCCTTGTGTACAAAGCACAGTTAAAACCTTTCATACCACAAATCCCGTCAAATATGCTATGACCGCTTGCGTTGCGACGCTATTGCCGCCAACCAACCATTCATCGTTCCAAAAGAAGCGCGCCAAACAAGAACCGCGCTCAGAGGACGAATTTGCCCAGTTCATAACTAACGAATTAGTGACGAGGAACAGGGCAATTTCTCCTCTGCGCGCGCTAGCAAGACCGAAATCAATGTGAGTGCAGCCAACTTGATGAATTTCTGTTCCTGGTCGCCGTTCTCTCTCTTATGTTTACGGAATCTTATCTTCTTTTTCCGACTAGGAGGAACGCTCTTGCCGTCGGCCCAAGTATCGTGCCATAACACTCAACGCGTCGAACATGTCGATAAAGCGGCACGCGCCCCCAATGCATCGCTGCATTGCTGGCTGTAAAAGTTCGCTTCGAATGACTTGGTCTTGGTGGAGGACGCGTTGCACATGTACTGTCTGAGTTTGCGCTGCGGGGAGGAGTAGAACTCACTAATGTGTGCTCTTGTCGTGGTATGGGTACCGACACCAGGTCCTCGGCATGGGGATGCGTCTCGAAGTAGATTGTGCGCGGTGCCAGTAGCTGAGTATACAAGACCATCTCGAATCGGGGCTACAGCTCTAGCAAAGAGCAAATCAACAACACTTACGATCTCGTCTACTTGAATGCGCTTGAACTTGCTCAACTTTACTTCTATATCTTCCACGTTGCGGACACTCCCTTTCGAATATATTTTGGATCATCCGGAATAGAATCGTCAGCCACCCCGCCTTGTTCTGTAGCATCCGTTTGACCTCGTTGAGTAGTCCCCACGGCACCCGAACCAACATTGGAGGCCGTCGCCAATGGAGCTGGCTCGGTGTTGGACTGGGTGCTTCACGGGCTCTCGGTGGCCGTTGGCATCCAGCCGCGTACGATGCTTGCTTGCCTATCGGGACTCGTGCAGGGGTCGGTGCGCTTGGAGGAGAAGAATTGAGCCGACCGGAACATCGACCAAATGCCATGAGCTCAGTCTCACCCTAAAATCCACACACATATTTAGTATGAGAGCAGCGAACAGACGCAAACATGGCCATCACCTTCAAAGAAGCCAATGCCACGTCCTGACTCATCGGGGCCGCCCTTGATCACTGGCTTCACGTAGTAGTCGTCCTTGGCTATCCCACTCGGCTTATGCGACTTACATCCTTCCTTGCAAAGCTCACACCACAGCTGCTTGAACGTCTTCGCTTCTGGGCCGCTCATCTTTTCGAATGGGGGAGCGGCTAACAGGCGGTCGAATAAGCTTCCACGCGGATTTTGAAACCTGCCGGGAATTTATATGCCTTTCTATAGTCACAGATAAATCCCCGTCTATCTTTCCTTCACCGATCTTGTAGGATAAGTTGGCTGATCTGCACCAATACAAAAGTTAGCATGCGGATTTCTGGACAGCAGCCAAGTTTGCTGGATATTTAATCCTGTGAAATATCTTATTCTGTAGGATACATAATACTGGGTTACAAGGGTTAAAGGAGGACCGCCTTTTTTTACTAACGGGTTCTTCCGAATAGTGTACCTGTATAATAGCAATAGAGCACCACTCACCACGGATATTCTACTCGGAGGGTGTTTTATTCGGAGGGTTTTACAACTCACAGACCAACTCGCCGTCCTCATCTATATCATCAACCTCCTCGGCACTCGCTTCATCCTGACTGGAAATCGCTTGCGGCACAAATCAGTGGCTCTCGTTATGTATAATATTGGGAGGGTATTTTAACTTTTGTTGAGCTAGACGAATGGGTTTTGTATTCGGAGAGGTATAATATTTGGAGAGGGTACTCAATTCGGAAGAACCCGTTAATAAAAACGAGATCATCACTAAACGATTTGGTGGTCAGCACTATAAAGCCATCAGATGGTCACCAGTGTTGTGGGAACGGGCACTCACTTTAAAATAGGAAAGCAAAACTGAAAGTTAGAATTCACCACTATAACTTTGGTAGCAGCCACTATCCAAGGCTAGGCTTCAATTAGCGGTCTTGCATCAAGTTAATAATACGAACCACGCTTTATAAACTTCTCAGTTTCAATTTTCGTGTGGGCTATGGAATTTACCTGTCGTCGAGAGCGCTTCCCGTGGCGGGTGATCTGGAAATCTGGTGACGAGACTGAATACAGCGCGTTTGTGGCAGGTCTACCTCGCTTTGCTAAACACAAAAGCGATGGCCTTAACTGCACAATGAATCATATTGACCGCTGTGAGGATTCTCTTGCCGTTAATCGACACGAAATGCGTTGCATTGTTACCAGATCTACTTCACAGCGCTGCAAAGACACCCAAAAAATGTCGAGTCCGCTACAAGATACTTAAGTGCACGAGAGTGAATTATGTAGTTATCTACGAACAAGGAGATCATTGTGCGGCTTTTGATGCCACTCTTCGCCTGTCAACAGCCCTGAATTGACTGTGGCAATGAAGGCTTACATTGTCTCCAAACTGGAAGACGTGCCGTCGACGGTTGCACTGCTACTCTACTCTTTTCTGTGCCGTGAGATCAACAGCGGGCGGATATCGGGACAAGCGCCAGCATTGCAGAAAGTGCAAAACTTCGTCAAAACGTGGCGGAACAAACACAAGACCGACAGCATGGAGCCAGTGCTTGAGATTTGCCGACAAAGCATGTACGATGGTGGGTCAGCACAGCGGACCGAGCAAAGCTTGCTGGTTTTTGCGACACTCAATTTGTGGCTGGAGTTGTGGAGCCATCGCTTGGTACTGGGTCGACCGACAATCCATTTCGGATTGGTTTGACGTGCATGGCGTTGCTAGAGAGCTATACCAACGTGCAACGTGATCCTAACTTTTGACGCTGCTGCATCTTGATAGCACGCACATCATGGTGAAACACAAGTACCCCGTTTTTGTTATGGGGGTCTCTGTGTGCAGCGGCAGCGTTATTCCAATTGTGTACTTTTGCACATCTCAACGCAAAGCACGGGACGTCCGATGGTGTCTTGCTTTTCTCAAGCGCGTTGTGCTGATTGAGTTTAGCGTTCCCTTTTCGCCTGATTTTGTTATGGTGGATGCTGACAAAGCGCAGTACAAGGCCTGTGAGCGAGAGCTTCATGGCACTTTGGTTTTGATGTGCTGGTTTCACATCGCTCAAAATGTGCACAAACATGCAGAATCGGAACATTTGAATTAGATTACAAGGTAGAAGATTTTTAGAGATCTGTACGATTTGCACTTTGCTGCGACTGAAGAGGATTACTTGCAAAAACGTGATTTTGTCGTTCTTTCTTGGCTTGGGGCTGGAGCTTTGTGCCCTCGCGTAGAGCGTGTGGCGGATCACTTGCTCAAATTGTGGATTTTAGGGCCACGTTTCACACGGTGGCAAGCCTACCATACACCTACGGGCTATGCGTCAACTAACAAACCTTTGGAGACGTACCATTTTCCGCTGAAGCTGGTTTATGACAATAAGCGAGCTACTCCTACCGAGTTGGTGCCTGAGCTAGATTTGGCTCGCCTAGGATACGTTTCTACAATGCGTGGATTTGATAATGTTCCAACTGTTTCTAAACGACTAAATTCGGTTTTTAATCGCGCTGAGAAGCTCGAAGAGCTCGACGCTGAAGTGGTGCACTTCGCGATCTTGGTGGAGGTGCGAGTTTGGCCAAAGGTCACGAGTACCACCTCTGTCGACGATCAGTTGACCGAGGTGGTGACAGAGGTCGAACAAGAGGGAGTTGAACCGTCTACGTCAAACTCACAAGATTCTTACGGAACAGTGAACTTCAGGCGCCTTTTGTGGGAAAGCATGCCCGAAGGTGGCTGGGTAGTCGATCCTGCGGGGCGTACGTGCATGTGCCCATGCTGGTGCAAGTCTGGCATGTGTCTACATGTAATTAAGTCCACAAAGGCATCACAAATGCATTGCCCCGGTATGCCAGCGCCGGTGCTTCGCTTCGTGGGCCCGGCTGCCGTAAGAGGCCGGTCTTCAGGCGGACGATTTTTGCCAACTGTGTCAGCTGCTCCGCAAGTGCCTGTACAAACAGGTTCAATTTTGCTGGTGCCTCCATCTAGACTGGAGTTCCTTAGTGAAATTCAATTCTATACTGAATCGACTCCACAAGTCCAAGACGAACCTGCAGGGATCTCGGAGCTCGTCGACAGCGGTGAAGGTGGAGAACACGACGGAGATACTGAGGTCGATGACTTTCCCTTGTCAGATGAAAATAGCCGTGAGAGTGACACAGAGAGCGTGTCTGATTCAGACACTGAATCTCCCGATGGAACTATAGAGACGGTGTCGCAGCCTACACCATCTCAGGATGAGGGCACTCAAGAATTCAGGCACCATAGACCTGACCTGGTAATTGATAATGAGGTTCAGGAGACCGAGTTGAGCTTATTGCAGGATGCCACTCCGAACCCAGCACAGCGCTCGGCCGACGCAGACACCTAACGGCGCGAGCTCGCGAGTATGCTTTGAACAAACGCCGTCGATGCTAGAAGCGCATCACGGGTAGCCACAAGATTCAGGGTACAGTACTGGATGCTGAAAGATTTCATATGAATGTTGACAGGACAGCTGCATAAACCATACAAATAGACCCCTTTCTCTCTTCCGTTCTCTCTCTTCCGTCCCCATTTTCAGATTTGCTCGGACGACATCATGTCGCCAGAACGTTGCTCGTTTCTAGCGCGGACGAGGCGCCGGGTGTTCAACACGTGTGGCTCATCGCGGCCAACGACCGACAGCTCATGACGCACCCGGACAAGGCCAAGAAGAGCAGCAGCAAGAAGATACCTAGAACGGCGTTGAGTGGCTCACGGTGCGCGAGTTCTAGAGCATCGCGGCGTGTCTAACGGCGCTAAAGGAGAACGACATGACCGTGTGGGTCACGGACCTGTCACCACATGCGGTGCCGCTCGTGGCCGACACCAAACCGTCGCTGCCGTCTTCCCGTAGTGCTCACCATGGACGACAGCGACGCCACCAATCCCGTCAAAGCTTGTAGCTCCATCACCTTGTGAATTCGCACTGCTGTGAGGACTATGGAGGAAGCTCGGAAACTAATCGTTTGCCCGAGCCTTCAGGTGTCACCGCTGTGTTCCTGTCATGCTCGTCGACAGAATGTGCGTGGCCGATGTAGTCTGGATAGCAACGAATGTGACACTCAGGGACGCTATCGTATAACGACAGCTATGAAGACCCCGACCCGGACGTACAGTGGAGATGCTTGGCAATACGGCGGCCTTAGTCTCGACTCGGAGCGCTGCCCGAACCATTCAGGCGAGTTCGAGGACACCCCTCCTACGACCAGGGGGGTAACCCAGGATATACGACCCGAGAAACCACGACGTGTACGATCACCACACCTACGGCGCCTCATCTTAACCGCAATACCGTGATAAGGAACAGAGGTGAGCACTGCAGCGACAGCAGCGAATATTGCAGCTGCGTCAGCACCAACAGCGACTTCTAAAGCGCCAGCAGCAACGACAGGCGTTGCTACGTCGCCAACGAGAGCAGCAGCGGCTGGGCCCGAAACCGTCCGAACAGTTTGGGATGAATCGTTTGCTAGCGGTGAATTGAGCACGTCGGACCAAGGCAGTTCCAGCTCTGCCGTGCCTTCCTTCCTCATGTTTAGCTTGTTGGCACAACACACCAATCAAATGGGATTTTGAAGTCGTTCGGCAATGCCAAAACGCACCGCAACCACAATTCCAGTCGCTTTGGCAAGTTCATGAGACTGCAATTCGCAAACTAGACTCACGAACCTGCGGGTGCGAGTATTGACACTTATTTCCTGGAGAGGGTTCCAACCGCAAGGTGAACGCAACTTTCACGTGTTTTACGAACTTTTGCATTCCGAGGAAGCAAGTGCGTTGAAGACAAATTTCCACTTGAAACCCAAGACGCCCGAAGCGCACGCAAACCTGAACCAGTCCGGATGTATGCGCTCGGAGCTGATTGACGACGCCGAGAACTTTCGCAACCTGGAGAACGCGTTGCAGTTTATTGGCATTCGCGACAGCGCCCAGCAAGAGATTCGCCGGGTTATTGCGGAGCTGCTGCACATGGGGAATATTCCCATTAGTCAGGAGGACACGGAGGAAGAAGAAACCGCGTGCATCTGGGAAGACGACGTCGAGTCGCAGGAGGCGGTGCATCACGCTTCGGAGCTGCTGGGCGTATCGGTCGAGCAGTTCACCGAGTGCATCTTACTCAAGCGCATCATGACGCGCGGGTCACGCCGCAACTCCATCTACTTCTGTAGATTGGCGTGCTGGATATCTTTGGGTTCGAGGATTTCGAGCCCAAGAACCGCAACTCGTTCGAGCAGTTGCTGATCAACGACGCCAACGAGATGCTGCAGAGTCTCTTCAACGCCTGCATTTTCGAGGCGGAGCCGGAGCTGTACAAGCGAACACATCTACCACCCGACGAACCACTCCATGGCCTCCCCGTTCCCTCTTCCTGGTCAGCCCTTGAAGGCTATGGACCCTGACAACGAGATCGACTTCTTGGCAGAGCAGGTCGCATCTAGTGGCGACCTTGTGGCGTACTCGGACAACCGGGAGTGCATGAATTTGATCACCAGTAACCGGGTCCTGTCACCGATTTGCTGCACGAAGATCAGTGCAGGAAGAGCGTGCATGGCGAAGGGTGAGCGCCGAATTACAGAGATGACGAAGAACCTGGACTCGAAGTGCAAGAACATCGTCCAGAGACTCACCGTGATGCCCTATGTGCGCTTTGCGTATCAAATATCGGTGTTCTACGTTATCCTGGATATGTCGAGCTACTTCAATAGTAAGACGGCTTCTGTGGGCACCTGCTGAAGGAGTCACACATAGCCCTGGTGGCTGGATCGGAGTTTGGCGACGAGTTTGGAATGCGCATTTCGTACGCAAGCTGTATGGAGGCGATCGCCCACGCGATGGATGGCATGGAGAATCGGCTCAAGTCTCTGATTTGCGAGTTATTGTAATGTGTTGCTTTAGATAGTGTCTACACCTTCGTTCAGTAGTCAGGTGGTACGAACCGGAAGATAATTAAGTGTTGTATTCGCTGGTAAGTCTACATGTTCAAGTCTCGGCACTTTACAAACTTCGTTGATAACTGCTATCGGTATATGGAACCGCGCCGTCCACTTATATTTTGCACAATCAGGGCATTTTAAACGAGATGCAAATTAATTTCGGTTACACACCCTCTTGCTGGAAGTCCTCCATGACAATGCAGCCCTCGAATAATGAGAGGTTATCTTCTTAGGGTTAGGTAATGCTATATAGAGCGGTACTATGGGGACGAGGACGCCATCCCTCCCTGCTGAAAGGCCGCCGTTGATAGCCAAAAACTCCTCAAAATCATATTCAAGCTTCTGCTACCGGGACACAATGGAGCCACCTGGCCTGCAGGTCGAGCTCGAGGAGAGTGCGAACGCAACACTTGATCGATGTCGCGAAGCGCGCCCTTCAAACACGACGCGCGTACGAGCCCAAGCAGCGTGAGTTCAAGGCTTGGCGTGACCGAAAAGGCTTTCATGAAACTACACGATACCAGGTTACAGCAGCTAAAATGCATCTCTTCCTGCAGGAGGAAGTGGTTGATCGTAAAGTTCGAGCTAAGAACTCGTCTCGGACTGTTGGCGTAGCAACTATGGAGATGTATGTAAATGCAATCTCGGATCTGTACAATGACCAGCAAAGTCGAGGTACCCACACCCGCGGAATACTCTGATCAAGTCGCTGCTGACATCGCTCAAGCGCAACAAACACGAGAAAAACAAGCGAGAGTATGTGGATCGCGGTATTGGTTCTTTGCTGGACGGCTACTGCACTACTGACGACCTGGTTACAATCTCCCGTTATTACATGGATCCCAACAGCGGAAATGACTTGCGCAACAGGATGAGCCACTTTTGTGCCACGCGTGTTTACTACGACGAGAATCTGCACGCAACTTAGAACTTCCCGATCTCTATAGTGTAGTCTTGGAGCATGAGGGGCATTCGGACTGTCGCGCTCTCGTGATGATTATGGAACATGGAAAAACTAATCAGTATACGGGCGTCGAGAATTCGGATCGTGCATTCGCTATCGCAACGTTGCGATTTGTCCTGTGGGAGCTTTGGCCTTTTATCTTTTCTTCAGATGGAACATACAAAACGAAGTCGTCCCAAACTTCTTAGTGCCTGAAGACTGGTACGACATAAAAGTTCTCAAGTCAGGAAGAGATGCAAAAACGCCGTTGACATATTGGGCACACTACGACGCTACTGTGAAAGCGTTCAGTGCTCTTGGATTGCACTCCAAAGCTAAGACGCACGCAGCGCGAGGCTCAGGTTCACGGATGGTAGAACTGACAGGGGCAACCGAGTCACAAATCCGACGGTTAGGGAGGTGGAACGCTGGTGCAATGGAAGGTTGTTACCTGACGGCATTACCGCGAGATGCTATGCGCTCGCTAGCAGGCTTCTCGCCTGATCGACGCTCCTTCTTCCTGGATCGAGCAGCTCTTGTTCCACCTGAGAGTCTGCAGCGCGAAGTATTTCCCTTCATTGAGAATTACATGGACGCATATACGAAGCAATCAGCGCCTCACGTAGCCTCGGGCGGTTTTCTCAACTTGCTGGTTTACCTGCGCATCGTAATTCTGCAAGATGCTGTGCTGCTAAAACAGGTGCATCCTGCTCACAAGTTGTGGAGTCATCATCTGTCTAGAACCGACGAGTTCAACGCTTTTGCAAGTGAACTGAAAGCAAAAATGCTCACCGAAAAATCACCCCAAACGCTTCAGTTGAACGAAGTTGTTCCCGATTTGATGGATCATCTAAAGCAGCAGCAGCAACAGACATTTGCGCACATCGATGAGAAGATCAGTGAAATGGGAACACAGCTTACAAAAATGACAGGAGCATTTGAGCAACTTACATCGGGCGCAGCAGCTGTCCGCTTGACTGTCGACTGGAGTGGCAACGCGTCAGCAAGTACTCCACGAGCACCTACTCGTGGTGGTGCGGTACCAGCAACGTACAAAATGGTTCGGTCTTTGAAGACCGTACACCAAGTGTGGCAGGAGTGGTCCTTGGGAATACACGGTGGCCCAGCTGTGAGGGACCTTGAGCAGCATCATGGCTCAAGCTGGCGCAATTTAGCAGCCGAGAAGCGTTTCTTCTTTCGCCGAAAGCGAATTATCGATCGCGTAGTTGCTATCGCACAACGACAAGGTATCAGTCACGAGAAAACCGTCTGTGTTCTCGAAGCCCAGCGTACCGAACAACATCTTACCTTGAGCGCGCTAAGCGAAGGCCTAAAGCGAGCTCCGTAGTCTAAAGCTCAGACAAAAGAGCATAAGTACTTTCAATATACGTCGCATTTCATCAACCCGACTGTACCATAATCCCGTAGGCGGCGATATGCTGCCTGCTGGGCCATCTCCCCACGAAGGGCAGCGCAGCGGCGTCCTTGACGCGCGTGCTGGGCTCCACCTACACCTTCTCGGCCATCTCCCTAATGAGCTCCAGCATGGCCGCTTCCTTGGCGTGCTCGTCCGGCTCGACCGGCACCTGCTGGGTCATCTCCCCACGAAGGGCAGCGCGGCGGCGTCGTGCCGGGCTCTTTCTTGGGCCTGTGCGCCTGTAGACTGATTGCCGAGTGAATGGTATCCGGTTAAGTGCGTGCCGGGCGGACGATACGAATAACATCTGCTATCAGGTTGCTACTTCAGATAATTCGATTATCTGAAGGGACGGGGCGGCGACGAGTCGAGGACGACAGAGTGACCGTGACCCTCGTCCACTTCCGATAATGAGTATTAAGCTTGTAATATGTTCAGTGGCGGACCAACGTTCGTGTAGTGCTATATGCCATGCATATAGTGCTGGATGCCAGTCGGTGAGTGGCCAAACTTTCGTCACACTCGTGACAAATGTGCAGATCGCCATCGGGGCGAACGCCACGCTTTGACAACAGCACACCATCAAGGGCCGAGCTTAGACCGGAGCATTCGTACTCAGCAATAAGTTCTCCTGGGAGATCCTCATCGGAGCTCGAAAGCAGCTCATGCAATTGCGGGATGCTGTCACCATCCGAGACCGCAACCACGCGGCACGAAGACTGAAGCTTATTGCGGTCACAAACAGCACAAGCAACCTCGTCAAGCCCAGCAGCGCCAAGCGCCAGTCGTAGGCGCCGTAGACTGTTGCTTTTGGCCGCGGCTGAGACCGGGCGAAGTCTTGGAATCTCACCGCTGCCCCAGACGCGGTGTCGCTCATCGTGTGTCGTCGCATCCGACGCTACTTGGGGCTCCGGTGAAGGCGATACTGGAACACGCTGATACCGCTCCCGCTCCCGGTGTAATCGTTCTGCTGTTGTTGCTGGTGTTTCGAGAGTGCGTGCTAATCGAGATCGCTCGTGTTGCCGGCGAAGTCGTTCCGCTCTGGCTGCAGGAGATTGGCGGGCACGCGATCGCTGAACCGCCAACCGATTGCGCTCGCGCCTCTCGTCGGTACTCAGAACCATGCTACTCGCAGCATGCACCTCAACATGTTCCACACCACCTCCTCGTCCCCCATATTGCTGCTTTGACGTGCACCAAACAGCCTTGTCTTTCCGCCATGTTCCCACATTAAACATTCGCGTGCACCTCGACATGTTCCACACACACACCACCTCCTCGTCCCCAACATTGCTGCATTCACAACCACCATACCGTCTTGTCTTACAGCCGTGTTCCCACATTCAAGATTCGCGTGAACCTCAATATGTTCCTCGCCCACTACCTCCTGTTCCCACACTGCAGCATCCAATGCAGCTCACTACCTCGGGCCTCCGACGATACAACAGGTAATGCGACATTGAGCTTGTTTTGTCCTACAGCCACATCACTTTCACGTCACATTGAACATCCACGTAGCGCTCCTTGTCCCTTACATCGCTGCACCCATTGAGTGCGATCATATGCCGCTAACTATCGTGGGCCTGCGAACATGCAACGGGAAAGTGGCGCGAGCGTTTGTAAACAAGGTTTGTGCGACCCGCCACCTCCCACAACTATACATCATGAACAACTGGGGCGCGCACCAACCAACGGCCGTTCTTGTCGAATGGAGTGCGCACGCAGTCCATTCTTCAATTTGGCGGCTCAGCCACGAGCACTTCTGCTCAACCTCCACCAACCTTCGATGCCGCCCAAACGCCCCCCAAGCATCAACAAGCGAGAGAGCCAATAACCACCACTGACACGCTGGCAGCCGCAGCGGTCACACCAACAGCAGTCACGGTCATGGCAGGACCGTCGTCGTCGTCGCAGCCGGCAGCACTGCACACAACACCCGCAACGACCAAGCACGAACGCGCCAAGAGCAAGCAGCCGTCGGACGACTACGTCTCGCCGCTCAAAAGCTCAAGATGTCACTGCAGCAGCACAAGCGCAACGTCATCGACACCGTCGACGGTACATCTGCTAGCAACTGTTCTAATTCGCGTTGCATTAACAATCTTTCTGGTGTGGCCGTAGATTTGCGAGAGTTCATTAAGAACAACGACGTGAGCGACACAGAGATCCGCGGGTCGATCCGGATCCAGGCACGCCTACTGTTTGCCGAAAATGAGTACATCCATGGTCTGCGATTCCTCCGCATCTATCTTGGCGAAGAGATGGCGTCTGAGCCGCTGCACGAGCAGCAAATGGTAACATTGCGCGGCTATGGCCATCATTTTGGGCATACATAATCACTTATTGTTTGTTTAACGATACACAGAACTTTCAAGTGGCACAGCTCAACGATCCCTTTGAGGCCAACCGGTACCTGATCACACTATCGCTGTACGACATTGCAGTCGACAACCCGAACCTTCCGCCACCGGGTTCCATTATCGCGTTCATTCCCACCAAGCTGCACGTTTATCGCGAGTGTTGCCAGGTCGAGTCGAAGATGCACCACATCACGACTGTGGCCCCACCGTGATCTCACCGCCACCCGCATTGGCCCACGTCTGACACACAAGCGCCCATTCATTCATACGAACGTCACTCAGCAATGCTGAATCAGCATGCCACCGTAATTAATCAATCATTGTCTTCTTGTACTCGTCGTTACCATGCAGAGCGGTCACCGCCAATTTCCTTTCTATTCAGGGTTCGAACTGCGATTCCCGGACCCCCGTCCGGTAGGCAATAGGGGGTCAACAGGGATTCTGTTTGTCATCTCTCAACATTCGGCGCACAGCCCCTGCAAGCAACCTTCGCCGCACACACAGCGCTAGGCGCAACATAGGCAACTTAGTGCAACACATCGCTTCTGTTGTGCAACCGCGCACGCAACACGCAACATTGGGCAGTTTTTGCGGCCGCACTTAGCGGCGCCTGCAAGAAAGCCAAGAACGTGCTCAAGGACGGAGAACTCGAGGACGCACTCGAGACCCGTGGCCGACAGATCGCGATATTGCGCAAGCAGAAGATGAAGTCGCTCCACGGAGACAACATGACGGCCAAGAGCTGAAGCAGCAGGTGCTGGTGGCGGGGAACAAGGTAACGCAAAGTGTGGAAACCCCTCGCTGGGCGCAGACCAAGATGGACCCACTAGGATACAACGATGTCTCTTTCCGTCTAACCAAAACGTAAGCCATGGGAGAGTGGGTCTCGTGTCTGCAGAACAGAAAGGCCGGATCCAGAAGAAGGAGGACGACATCGAGAACGCTATCGCTACGCCGATGCCGCCACACCCGCCAAGGAGTCAGTGAACGTCTCGGAGCACTGCTCTTAAGCTGTCGTACGTGTCTGTGGCGGACGCTGAGAGACCGCACTATGGCGATGAGGACGCCGAAGCCGTCGCGAACCGCGGTGGCAACGCCGTCAAGTACGTGCTCCTGCGCATTGCCACCATCGTGGTGCTCGTCATTCTCTCCATCGCGCTCAAGGACCAAATTCTCCGGTCTGTCAGAGTGTGTGTGCGCCTCGTGCATCTCTCTCAACAGTATCATCCTTCCCATCGTCTTCCTGTTCATGAAGTGCTGGAGCACGATCGCATGTGGGAGAATTCCCGGCACTCGCTGTGGTGGTCGTGTTCTGCATCCTCGGCTGCTACGTTACGTACACGTCATGCAAGACGCTCTTCTCGCCCACGGACTCGGACGTCGAGTTCCCGTACTACGCTGCGAACTTCGAAAACCGTCTCCTACAACCACATTGCCGTGTACGGAGCCTAGATGGAGTGTGTCGAGTTCGTGAAGCAGCGGCCCAGTTGCAGCTACCTCGACAGAAATCGCAGCTGAACACCCCACAATCGGTGCGAGTCACATCGCGGTACAAGCAGATGGATTGCTCGGTCTCCTTGGCGACTGTGGACTTGTCGGCGTCCTCGACGTCTACGATGGCGTCGTATTATGACGATATGTACGTTGAATATGGAGGTTCTAAGGAGCTCATACTCGCTCGGCCTCGGATCGTAATCCGTCCTGTGAGTCTATGGATTGGGCTCCGTCGGACCACGACAGTAGTGACGAGTCAATGCAGTTCCGCAGTATCGCAGATGATGCAGTAGCAGCCCAGTTGCAGCTACCTCGACGGACATAGTCATGGAGGTGCTGTACCGCATCATGGAGCACAACGAGAACTTCAAGTGGTTGATTGACCCAGTGAATCAGGCTCGTGTGGAGAAGCTGGTGGAGTACCACCTGAAGGAGCAGCAGAATGGCGATGCATCGGTGCAATCCCATGACGATGAGCAGTTCATCAACGAGCTACGAGTTGATCCATGAGAACTTCAAGGTTAAGACGGAGAACGTCCGAATCAATGAAGGTCTACATGTACTCATCGTTATCATGCATAGCGATCTCTGCCAATTTCCCCTTCTGTTTAGGGTTCGAACTGCGATCTCAGGACCCCGTCCGGTACGCAATCGTTAGGCAGTGTTTCCGGATGTCATCGAACGACATTCGTGCAACCTCACTGGAATACGTCAGCCACATCACTACCTTCACGGCTGCATATGCAATTGAGCAGGCTCTGATCCTGGAACCTGACAGATCTACACAACCTAAAGCAGCAGAAACTTCCTGCTGCCAGGAAGGCGGAGCCAGAACGGTTCCGGCGCGTGCGTCAACGCTCTCTAGGGCGTCGGCGGGGCACCATTCAAGTGGCGGTGCCGAGGTTGGGATCGAGTCGGTTGCGGTCGAAGCCCGATCAAGGTAGACGGAGTAACACCGGCAGCATCGCGCGCGACACCTCAAGCGGGGTCGGCGGATTATGCCGCTAATTAGGATGGTGCCGAGGATGGGATCGACTCGAAGACGCCAGGGACAACATGCGCGGCGACTATGCCGAAATGATGTAAATATGTTTCACGTTTGAAGAAGCTCTGAGATTCCTTGACGAGTACTACGGTCTACCGAGCAGCAGTGATGACTTTACACGAGCCAATGTGACAGACCCCAACCAGAACAAGGCCATGTACATCTACTCAGACGGCAAAATGCTGGTCGATTCGCTGAATAAGTGGATCTACAAGTGGCGACAATGGGTGGATAACATTGAGGGGCACTGAGGTCAAGAACCGAGACATCTTGGAGGAGCTGGTGGAAGCTCAAGGTAACTGTCAAGTGCCAACACGCGTGACTGGGAGACGCATTGGAACGCGATCGCAGACTGGGAGGCACGAGATGCCGCGTACGCCAAGTTCGAGAATATGTTGTCGTAGGTGGTTGGAAAGTGTTGCTTCTGTCAGTTGTGAATCACAACTTGTGATGCATACGATTTACGCTTCTGTGAGCACCAAGATACCCCAAGGTAATTGCGGCTCCCATACGGTATACTAACATAGTTATTGCTCTCGAAATGATACTGCTGGGTGTGTCATTATTTACTTCAAATGCCGGGGTTCTGTTGTTGGAAGCGCGAACAGCTCAAGGTAGTAGTACTACAGTACTACGTAGTATATAGTTCCGATGATATCGGCTAAGCTTAATAGGAAGGCATGGGTGTGCAAGTTGGGGTCATTTTCATCATCTTTGCGGCGTCTGGACCTGGAATGTTGGTTCCTCTCTTCTCGGAGAACATCCTGCGCTGCAACGCCAACTCGATCATTAAGGAAGACAGCCGCTTGTTAACCCCCAACACTCGCCAGGATTGATACGAGTTTTGCGGTGTGTCCCGTTCTTAACATGTAGTTAAAGACACCATGTTAAGGCCGGTCTAAACTTGATATTTGTATGGTCTACAATAAGTACGATGTCTTTTTCTGAACAGTATTCCGGATGTATGTGCGTGGAAATTGTCCGCACACGTCGATGCCCCCACATGTAGTCAGATACGGCGTGGTCAGCCTCGATTAAATAGCATGTCGTATATCACACGAGTTTCAATTGACCTTTCTATTCTGAGCGCACTTTCCATGAGGGAAAGCTGGCCAAAACCTGAGCGAGACAACAGGGCTATGCTTTCTTTCATGGGAAAAACACACATATGTATTGAACTTAGCTAGGCGATGGTACGACTTACTCCATAGCAAGTGCCTACTGAGCTGCTTGCTCACCAACTTCATCTACATTGTTTTTGTTTTTAGCAATTGTTATCTTCTATCTGTACAGGAAATAGATACAACATAGCAAAATATCAGCATAGGTGCTTATACAACATGTTCAACTCAGCCAAAAATAAACTCCCCGCGGGGAGCACCTGCACACACAGCTCATGCATTACGACGTACCGGAGGGAGTAGGCTCTACCCCCGCTCGCTTCATCGTCCACATCCGCTTCTAGTTCTTCTCCGCCTTCTTCTTTGTCTTCCTCTCCGAGTTGGTGGCCTTCCACATACAAGATGACAGAGTCGTAGCTGTCTCCCTTCTTCGCGTTCAAGCCTCCGTTGACAAGGCCCCTGCCGCTAGAATCCACCGCCTTCTCAGCTTCCGCCAGACCGGTAGTGTCACCCGCATCCTTCGCTCTACACGAATATACAAGTAGTTAGATACATCATACTATAAATCAAACATGTTGTAACATGCTTCATGTGATCAGCATGACGTACCTAGCCGTCGGTCGCGGCGGTGCCGTGTGCTCTCCTACTCCACCACTCATACATGCCGATCTCTTGCAACATACAACAACTACAGTTAGCAGAGTCACCAATCAAATAACGTACCCTGATGGTTCACTCTCGTCGTCAGCATCTTCCTATACCGCTGCAATATGCGGACTCGTCTTTCGCTTCTTCTTTCCTGCGCGATTTCTGGCTTCCGTGCTTCGTGTACAGCGGCAGCTCGCTTCTTCTCCTTCGTCTCCGTTATTCCCTTCTGTTTCTCCTTCTCTTCTTCTGCTTCCCCGTGCTGCTCGGACTCCTCCTCTTCCTCCTTGCCCCACCGCTGCAGTGCCGCAATGTACGCGGCGCTCTTTCCGCCATGCGATATATATATATTCGTTCGGTGCTTTTTGATAATGTTTCCAAACGCACACTGGTGCCACGACAGCCACCCATCAAATCCGGGGAAAACGGTTTTTCTCGTGCACCTGGTCGCAGATCATTTTGCACAGAAATGACCTAACCGCGTGCACACGGGTAGAAATCCTGCAAGTGTGCAGTCATTAACTTGTCGTCTTTAACGGGAGAATCTAACGAGGGCCCTCGCACAAAAGGTACATGGGAGGGGAGACAGTCAATACCGGTATCAGACTGGTAAGAACGTTCCCGTTACATTCAGCGTTCCCGTTTCATCCAGCGTTCCCGTTACATCTAGCGTTCCCGTTACATCCAGCACTTTCAGATTCTGCTCTTCCCTGGAATGGAGCAAGCGGCGACAGGTCCTTTGTTGCCGAACGGGTTTCTCCCTGTGGGGATTGTTCTGACCGACACCGTAGTTCCCGCTCTGCTGAGGGAGGCCAAGGCCCGGACGTATGCGGGCGTGTTCAACCGCGTCGGCGGTGGGGATGACAAGTTCCGCGAGCAGTCACGCGTCAACCCGAGGAGAATGTCTACATCACTGGTGGAGTTGCAGAGAGCTCTAGAGGTGGTTATTGAGATGATCCATCCGGGGTGGACGCCAGGAGTGTTTTCCTTCATGCGTTCAAAACCTGGCGGTATTGAACAGGAACCCCACCAAGATTACCAAGACTCCGACTTGGCTACTGCTCGTCGTCATCGCCCGGACGGTGTCCCGGGGAGCATGATTTTCGCTCTGGAGCCTGACACCGTGCTTCGTGTGTACACTGGTTGTTTCGCGACGAGGGACGATTCCAGAGCACGCTTCGTCAACGTACCTGTGGGATTTTGCGTGTTGTTTCGGGGGACTTGGTTCACAATGGCATGCCGTACGCCATGGTGAACCATCGTATTCACTGTTATCTGAGCTACGAGGGGTTCGTTGGACGCCTGACGTCGTCCAAAACGTGATTCCAGAGCACGGTGAGTGCGAGTATTGCGGCGTCAAGATGCTGAAGGGACCTCGGCTCCGAAAGCATAAATTTACTGCGACGGAAACCCAGATGTGGAAGCCCACAGACTCAAGCGCAAGCAAGAAGGTAAGAATGGGGTGTTCGTGTGTGAAGTTTGCAGCAAAACATACACAAACCAGGGCAGTCTTCGCGTCCACAAGATGAGGCCTCACTAGGGACATGGGGTAAGAGTTGGTTTGATAAAACAAATCAACGAATCTGATTAAAATCAAGTGTTCATCGTCATTTATCTTTACTCTCCGCTGCAAGGCTATACTTCCTAGTGAAATGGGCTTCGCATTTGCAAACAGAAATATATATTGATGGAATACGACTAAGACTGGTTTGCCGAATTGGGAGGATATTGTCCTGCGTAGCTCCAAGCTCGTGGTGGGATGAAGTGTTGCTGGAAGTTGACTGTACTGTCGCCTTCTTGAGTCCCGTAGATTTGAGGATTTGACGGAGCGGGGCCGGTAAAACTGGGGGTGTTGCCGCATCGTTCGCATCTATCCTTTCAGGGAGAGTTGGTTCTCTCCCTGTACCACTAGCGCCGTGGTTGCGCAGACGTCTTCTTCGAGCACTTCCATTATTCCTGTTCTGAATCAATGTTGCTGGGTCCTGAATACGCGGCGGGGCAATACCTTCTTGATCCCTGTAGATCCACCAATGCTTATCGAAGTCTTCAGGGGCGAGGTGTCGTTGTCCGTTGGATTCAATGATCGATATCAATTCGTGTAAGCACGGTCTACCGTGCACAGTGCGAAATACACCTGAACAAACACTGCGTTGAATGTTGCCGGAGACGATTTTCTCCGCATCTCTCCACAGTGCTTCGGTCTCTTTCAGAGCAAACCTCGTGATGATACGAACGACACGCGTGTATCGATTCTTCTGCAGAATATGGGGAGCGATTGTTGCATTCTGTGACATCAACAACCTTGTTTCTCCTGCGGCAGCAGTCCACCACGGAAGCAGTTTCTTAAAAACCGTGTAGAGATCGCCTTGACTTGTCTTCAACTTGCTCTTCACTTTGGCATGAGTTCCTTCCACAGTATATGTGTCTCTGACCTCAAAGTGAGTGTACTTGTTGGTGCAATGTTTTGCGATCCGAGACTTGTACTTCCACCAATGCAAATCCAGGTAATCCGACACAGCCTTACTCTTTTGCGCGAGCTCCAGGCGATTTATCTCGAACTCTTCTTCAGTTTCTGCGTTCAACGCCATGAAAAATAGTGCCATGAAGGCGTTCGTCTGCCACGAATTTTCCATTTTCGGTTGACCAGGGGCCGGGTTTTCAACCTCCACCTGACCAAGGTGCTTTCGGGTCATGCTCTCCACATTCTTGATCATGTGCCAGCGGCAGACCATCGACGGGGTGTCCGGGAATACTCTGTCTAGAGAATTCAAACACGCCAAGTCGCGATCGGAGAGAATCACTCTTGGACATGATATATCATGTTCCAGCATCATCAGTCGCAGCATGTTAAAGGCCCACACGAAGTCTTCTTCTTTCTCTCCTGGCAGCCAGCATTGAGCGACAGGAAGTACAGTATTTGCACCCGTGATAACGATGATGTTGAGCAGCGGGATGCGGTGTTTGTTTGTCTTGTAAGTACAGTCGGCTACTAGGATGTCGTGGTGAAGCTTGAACAACTCAGTTGTTGCAGGATGAGCCCAAATAAGGTGAGTCACCTCGTTCGTATCAGGGTTGATCAAGACCTTGTAGAAGAAATTGTTTTCCTTGAGCTCTTCAAGAAGCGCTTCGATGGCTGTCCGGGAAGCCAACTCGCGGCGACGAACGGCGTCCTTGGTGTTGGAGATATCTTTGGCCACCACGAGAGAATTGGGGTCAGCGTTGAGAATAGTTGCCTGGATGGTCGATGCTGTGACACCAGTTGCAGTTTGAAGCTCCACCAGTCCCAGCATATTAGCGACGGGAGCCTGTGTACTTGCCTGAGTTGATCTGCGTCTATGTGGTGCGTGGGCTCGGATGTCACGTGACGGAGGGTGGTTGTGATGCTCACTTCTTGCAGTGTGAACAATTTTCCAAGGACCGGAGGTGTCCTGCTTGCTTACCGCCCGAATCCCAATTCTCATGGGGCAAGCCGAGCGCTTCGATCCTCGCATCACCCGTTTGCGGTTGTCTTCTGTTATGTGCTGGGTGTTCTTTGGGGTGCCAGCGCGGTCACACTCGTAGTTTCGAGCCCAAATGTGACGATCTGGGTCATCAGTGTACCTGACACGGCGCCTCGATACGTTGAATCCCTGGTCTCTTGTCCACTGATGCAGTGCTGACTCCACTGCATCGTGCGAATCGTAGGCAGCTTCTGGTGGTGGGGGAATGGCAACACGTTGCGCCTGCTGCGCGTTTCTCATGGTGAGCAGTTCGAATTTGGCGTCCGTCTGAATTTGGCGCATGCGCCCTTTCACGTTTCGTCTACAGGTCTGATACCGGTATTGACTGTCTCCCTCCCATGTACCTTTTGTGCGAGGGCCCTCGCCAAGAGGGCCCTCGTTAGATTCTCCCGTCTTTAACTACATGTTACAAAAGGTGCAAACCTACCCTCCTCAGCCATGCAGTTATATACAACCATGAATGTTGCGGGGTTAACGCTACAATATTTTACCTACACTGTTTCCGTGAATGAGTTATCCCAGCCCAAGCATAGCCCTCGCTTAACGCTATCACTTTCTTGTCACCCCTAGGCAAAAATCTGAATTCTCCTTCGAACTGCGCCTCCGCCTGGGCCCACAAACCCGGGTCCCAAAATATTGGAGTTTGTATGGTATCCTTCAAACAGTAAATGTATGGCGGTAACGATAGGGTTAAACCCGACTTACAGCCGCAGAAGCACTGAACCACCCGTGGCTTCGGAAGTATTAATAAATGGCAAATGCAGAGTATTTATTCAATGCAGTTTTTGGTTTCATACGTAGATGTCAAGTGTATTTTACCGCTTGAGGTGGCTGATGTATCGCAGCGACAGCAGTGCAAGTAGGCGAAATACTGCAATGAGGATGCAGAGAATCAGGATGTTCTGGGAGAAGTCATCGCTTTTCATGTTGAAGGCGAGCTCCACGTACTGTTTCAGAGTGATGTTGCCGATAGTGGGCGGAGCGTTCTTCAAAACTTGGCAGCCGAGGTTCTCAGTACTTCCATCGGGACAGTCTGCGAAAACCAAAGCCACAAGTGATGCGATGCTGTACGTTGGCGGCGAGATGTAGTAGATCCACTTGTATCCGATCGGGATGTTGTTTGCTGGAGGATTGAAGCCCGAGAACAACATGAAGATGGAGCTCAGCAATGCGCCTGCGATGGATGCAACGGCCACACTCGGCAGAGCGAACACCAGCAGTTGGCCAAAGTATACGAACAGCAACGCATTGAGAGACACCACTAACCAGTAGTAGATGAACGTCGAGAAGCCGGAGAAGCCGACGCTCGGGAAGAAGATGATGCAGAAGCAAAGAGCTGACAGCAAGACGTACGGAATCTCCACCAATGTGCCGGCAATGAAGTACCAAAGCGCATGGTACGTTTCGGAGGCGCGTTCACGGTAAAACGCAGTTCTCTCGTCTGCTGCCACGGGCATGACACTGTTGAAGCCAATGATACCAAGGAAAACCGTGCTAATGAAAACCATCCCCACGCCTGCATTTGCGCCGGTGAATGTGGTGTAGTCGGTGGCTTGGTAGATGATTCCGAGCAGAGCCCCCAGCATCACACTGATCATCAAACGGGTGAGGTTATAGGTCGGAGTTCGCCAGTACATGTGTATGAACCGTCGACACAGCAGGTTGAATTGTGTGCTCGGGTTCGAAGCGAACTGGTTTGTAAACTTGAGTTCCGGTAGATCGGTGGATGGTCGAAGTACGCCGTCTTTGTCGAGATCTCTGTCCATTAACGTCTTCAGATCGCTTTTCAAGAAGTGCTCAGCAAAATCCATTCCTGTGCCAGAACTTGCACCTACCCCAGCGCCAATACATTCGAGCATCCACGTCGCGGGGTTATATCCAGGCTCAATCGGAGTCACCCCGGGGCGGCCTCAAAGTAGTTGATGAGGTTGCTGGATTCCTTACCGAGTTCTCCGAAAAATACTGTGCGGCCACCACGACGAAGAAGTAGCAACGAGTCGAAATACGCGAACACCTCAGAACTGGGCTGATGGATTGTACAGACAATCGTTCGACCAGAGTTGGCGATCTTGCGCACGCCGTTCATAATCAGTTTGGCCGAACGTGCATCCAAACCACTGGTCGGTTCGTCCATGAAAATGATGCTGGGCTGGGCAACGAGCTCCACGCCGATTGTCAGACGCTTCATCTGCTCCGTGGATGACCCACGGATGATCTTGTCGGCAATGGATCCGAGTTCCAAGAGATTAATACATTCGTCCACAGACTCCATCTTTTCCTTAGTGGAAACACTAGCTTTCTGCCTGAGCATAGCTGAGAAGACGAGAGCTTCCCGAATTGTTGCAGACTCCGAGTGAATATCCATTTGCTCGCAGTAGCCCGTGCATCTCCTGATGGCGAGATCGTTGGCCGGGTAACCATTGAGCATGATTCTGCCTCGGATTTTGCCTCCTGTCTTCCTGCCGGCGATCACGTCCATCAGTGTCGTCTTGCCTGCACCGGATGAGCCCATAAGTGCCGTCATCGTCCCCGGTTTGGCAAAACCAGAGACACCTTGAAGCAAATCGATGTCCTCACCCTTATTGCCACCGGGCATCGGGACGGAGTAATAGAGATCATTAAATGCTAGAGTGACGGGCGGAGCTCTTGTTCTTGGTGTCAACACATTGATACCAACATGACCCTGAGGTACAGGAGCTACCTTGACACTATTGATCTTGCCATCCGGAGGTCCCTCTTTGGCGTCAAGATCCGCTTGTACGACCGTCGTGCTCTCCGGGCTTTCGTAACGTTTGTACTCGAGTACGAGATGAGCTGCGAACACGAGAACGAGATACCCCACCACAAAGTAGAGCCACCCCAAGTAGATCCACACTTCCTCCGTTGGTAACCCCGAAAGCTCCAGACTGTATTTGCCGAACGTGGTTCCGAATCGAGAGCAATAGTCGATGCCACCATAGACGCAGACGTCAAACTTCGGTGCCAGGTATTGATTCACGCTCAGCGAGCGGATACTCCACGCGACCGAGTCGATCCAGTAGAACCAAATAAAATAGTCTGGGATGTCGGTCTTTCTGAGGAGAAATCCTCCGAACATGACGAAGAACAAAATGGAGACCATCATCACAGGCTGAGCGATTGTGACGCTCGGGGAAGCAGCCGAGAGGAAAAAGAAGAAACTCGTGAACCACATTTGACACAAGAAGAGTGTCACCAGGAACGAGATAAAGCGATCTCCCAGCGCAACGTAGCCACCCATCCAGTACACAAGCGACCCGAAGAGCACTGTTTCAAAAATGGCGAACGGGATCTGCGTAAGGGACGAAGCCATAACGTACGCAATGGAGCGGAAGAAATTGGCTCCACGTTGTTTGTAGAAAACGCTACGAGCTTCCATGAACGTTGGGAGTTGGGCAGCTTGGCCCATGGACAGGAACATCGTACAGGAGAAAAGCAATCCGAGGATCAGTTGGCTGTTCGCATCATTCATTTGCCAGAACACTGAGCCATACAGCAGTCCCATGATGAGCACCATAAAGCCACGTCCGATCAGGAAAGTCTTGTCGCGTAGTTTGATTCGCCATTGACGACGCAATACTGTCCCAAGGTCTTCAAGAAACGATTGTCGGTAGATACGTGGGTCCTGCAGTGGGTCAAACAGATCCGTTTTGTGGTTCGACCGGGTTCTCATGTACGTTAAAGTCTCCTGGAAAATCTCGGACTGGCGAAATCGCTCAGAAAACTCCCTCGACTCATACGGAACAGTTTCTTGGTTGTGCGTATCACTGATGTAGACATGTTGCTTGTCAGTTCCCAGATCCAGCAGAAAATCGGCTACATCCTTGCGTGGGGGACAGAAGAACCCCATTTTCTCGAAATATTCCTGAACTTGTTCGCGCGGACCATGGTACATGATGCGACCGTCATTGAGGATCAGAATGTCGTCAAAGAGATTGAAAACCTCTGGCGGGGGCTGCAGTAAGGACACTACAATGTTGGACTTGAAATTCCGCGTCAAGCTTTTGAGCGAGTTCACAATGTCAAACGTAGTCGCTGCATCCAGCCCTGTACTGATCTCGTCAAGCAGCATGGCTCGCTTACGGCCGAAAGTCATTTCTCCAGTAGTGACTCGTTTCCGCTCTCCACCCGACACCCCGCGAACCATAGCGTTGCCTACCATCGTATCTTTGCATCGGTCCAAGCCTAGAGACTTGACGCGGATATCTGCAGCGAACTTGTGCTGAGCTGTCATGATCTTGAAAGCTTGTTCGTACTGCTCCCCTTTGCAGTTCTGCAGTGCTTTGAGCACCCACGGCTCGAGATTGGCACCTCCACAGCATCTGTGTGCAAACTCGAACGTCTCCTGCACAGTAAGTTGCGGATAATGGTCGTCTTTCTGGTTGGTATAGCCGACAAATCTCGGCAATCGGGACAGAAGTTCGGCTCGTTGTACGCCATTGTAGGTGATTTCACCCGAAACGCCGATCGTTTTGTTCATTGGGAATCGGCCACTCAATATCTTGAGCAGCGAGGACTTACCAGACCCTGGTTGGCCTAGGACTAAAGTGATCCGCGTTGGCTTGAAGACGCCGGTGACGCCACGTAGAATCTCCTTCTCGGCCGTCTCTTGGTTGGAAAAGCACTTCAACACGCCATGTTTGACTTGCGTCCACATCGTGGGAACTTGAGGTCCTTCAGCGCCACGTCTGGACAATGGGAGGCGAGCTGAAATGTGCAGGTCTCGGAAGAAAATCTCCACCTCGGGGATCGGTCTACCCAGCGCGCCTTCCACTGCCGAGGCCACACTCTCGTACATCGCGAAAATGCCACCGGCCAGCAAGCCGTCGACGCTAGAGAGGTCCATATGGAACAAGATCACCCCACGCCTGTCAGGGAGAACTTGAGGCCGTGATGCTGCGAGGAGCTGAGCGAGGTGGAGAATGGACTCGACATCGATTCACCGGTAGCATGAGTGCGATGATGCAGCCATTGGTTTCGGTTCTCCTTGCAAATAACTTTCGTATTTCAGTTTCCACACCAACTTGTCACCCGTTGCACCACCACGTTGACAGGAATGGAAGTGATCAACCGTGGACATCGCAAATGTTTGCTCACAATGACCACAGCCAACGTTGCTTGAAGTTTTTAGACAACTGGTAAACAGCGTTCGCCGATTCCGGTGTAATCACCATCACGGATCCAGTCTCTGCATCACTTCGCGATCTCCTCTCCACGTCAAAGGTCTCCGGTATGTGGTCGAACAAGCAGGGCGACTCGCTGGGTCTTTTCCCGGGCCGCAAGACGCTCGGTCCGCTCTTCCTCATGACAGTCACCCCAGTGACCGCCACGCTCATCACGCACGTGTTCGTGGCCCACGGCGGCTCCATTAACTCGTTCCTCGCTGCTGGCAAATCGCTGATCGAGATCTGGCCGACACCTTGGGACCCCACGGCCTGGAAACTCATCGGTTTCTTCATGGCCACTCAACTCGTGCTCGTGCGCGTAGTACCGGGCAAAACGTCGTACGGACCAGTGACGCCGGATGGGAATGTACCAGAGTACAAGAGCAACGGCTTCCAGTGCTTTGCGTTAAGTCTCGCGCTCTTCTTGGCTGGAGCGTTCGGCTTCGACCTGTTCCCGGGTGGGATCGTGTACGATTTCATGCCGGAGCTCATCTCCTCACTCAACGTCTTCAGCTTCATCTTCTGCTTGTTCCTGTACATCAAAGGAGCTTTTCTGTGGCAGTCGTCGAGTGACGCTGGCACGTCGGGCAATCCGGTGTTTGACTTCTACTGGGGCACGGAGCTGTACCCGCGTGTCTTGGGCTGGGACGTCAAGTTGTTCACCAATTGTCGGTGCGGTCTCATGTTCTGGGCCGTCGGAGTCCTCTCGTATGCGTGCAAACAGCGGGAGCTGTACGGGGAACTAAGTGACTCGATGGCTGTGAGTGTGGCGCTGCAGCTCATCTACGTGGCCAAGTTCTTCTGGTGGGAAGCTGGGTACATGTGCAGCATCGACATCATGCACGACCGCGCGGGTTACTATCTGTGCTGGGGGTGTCTCGTGTGGGTGCCTTCAGTGTACACGTCGCCGGCCATGTACTTGGTGCAGAACCCCATCAACCTGGGAACGCCATTGGCGCTGGTCATCTTCTCCGCGGGCGTCCTCATGGGTACGTACACCAGTGTCCACCACTGTCCATCTCTACTAACTCACTTGGTTTGGATGCTTAGTGCTCCTTAACTACGACGCTGACCGGCAGCGGCAGAGCTTCCGTGCAGCTCAAGGCAAGGCGACCGTGTGGGGACGTCCGGCCGAGTTCATCGTGGCTCGCTACGAGACGGAGAAGGGCGAGAAGAAGCAGAGTCTGCTGCTGACGTCCGGCTGGTGGGGGCTGGCGCGTCACTTCCACTACGTCCCGGAGGTGCTCGCGTCCGTCTGCTGGACGCTCCCAGCGCTCGCGTCCAGTCCGGCCCCGTACTTCTACGCGCTCTACCTGTCCATCCTCCTCACTGACCGAGCTTACCGTGACGACGCCCGCTGCGCGCACAAGTACCGCAAGGACTGGAACAAGTACTGTGAGCGAGTGCCGTCGCTCATCCTGCCCAAGGTGCTCTGAAGTAACTGCAACCACTTCAACTTGATATGTAGCCATCTTGTCACGGCCACCGCCCAAGGTGCCTGCAACCACTTCAACTTGACATGTAGCCATCTTGTCACGGCCACCTCCTCTTCCATTGGCAGAAAATCATGGCAATATAAAACGCTCTTCTCTGCCTTACGGAAGCTCACAAAAGTATATTACCCCCGCATGCGTTAGCGTACCCCATGGACTGGAGCTCCGTGTACGAGAACAGCGGCGAGGAGACGGGCAACTGGGAGGACTACGGCGAGACGCGCTCCTCCCGCAACGCGCACCGGCTGCTGCACCGCGCGACGTCGCTGCCCCTCGTCAAGCGCCAGGACGCGCAATATTCGCCAATCGTGGCCTACGCCTTCACGGTAAACTACATTCTGGGGGTAGGGTCTCTTGGGATACCTTACGCCTTCTATCGAGCCGGCTTGGTGATGGGGAACGTAACCATTTTAGTGGTTACGTTACTCTCGTACATGACGGTTACGTGGGTCTGCGAGTCGGTGGCACGAGCCCGTGAAGCCTTCGTGCTGAGCTTCCTATTGGACGAAACGTCATCCTTGAAGTCCGGCTCGGGGTACGCTTCGACGCCCACCACGTACCGTACCCCCACGTCCAGAAACAGTGGAACCCTCGAGTACGACGACTTCCCCGAGGTGACGCAGCTCTGCGACCGGTTTTTGGGCCCCATCGGCTCGAAAATGTACCAGATTTCACTTTTGGGGCTCATGTACGGCGGCCTCGTGGGGTACAGTCAAGTGTTCGTCAACACGTTTCTGACCCAACTCGACCACATTGGAGACTGGCAGCTCTCAAGCGTCCACGCGGCTGTCGTCTTCGCCTGCATCGTGCTGCCCCTCTCGTGCTCGGACTTAACGGAGCAAATCTACGTGCAGCTGACAATGTCGGTGGTGCGCTTCGCAGCGCTGCTAATTATGATTTTCAGTGCTGGGTACGCGGTTTACTACGACCCGTACGACAGCGGGGCAGTGCTGCAATCGACCGAGTCATCACTTTACATTAGTGATTACTCGCTCGTGGATTGGTCAGGATTCGGGGTCATGTTCAGTACCGGTGTGTTTTCGCAGTTATTTCAACATTCCGTACCTGGGTTGTTGGCTCCGCTAGGTGCGAGGAACCAGGACAAGGCGTCGAGCATTTTGGTGGGACGTTGCTGACGACGATGGTGTTTTACGTCGCCTTGGGGTCGATTTGCTCCTTGTACTTTGGACCAAAATTGGCGACCAGTGTGAATTTGAACTGGGCCGAGTTTACGTGGGGGATTAACGAGTCGATGACGCTCGTACCGCTGTGGGCCAAATTACTGTCGATGATCGTTGTGGTATTCCCTGCGTTGGATACGCTGAGTGTGTTCCCTCTCATTTCGGTGACGCTAGGGGACAATATGGCAGCGGTGGTACCCAAGCGCTGGACTCGGGGCAGGAGGTTATTTTGGAAACTCGTGTGTCGAGTTGGTGCTGCTGTCCCGCCGCTGCTGATTTCCATGTTCGTTTCGGACTTGTCGCTCACGCTCCAAATCAGTGGTTTGATGGGGATTTACGTGGCGTTTTTCGCGCCTGCACTGCTGCAATTGCAAGCCAGCCGCGAAATCTCGACGAGAAACGTCTACAGTGGGAGATTTAGCGGGACGGGGTATGTTTACGGCGTGCTGGTGTTTGGTACGCTGGCGCTACTTGTTTTGCTTTATCAGCTGGCACTTCAGATTGGTCGAGGGTGATGCGGACACTAAATGACGCGAATCATGGCAGTTGCTCGGGAGTGGAATAGTTGTAGGGAACAAGTATACCACAGAGGCCGATAGAAATGTTTTGCCAGGCATCCCTGCGTTGGGGAGCAAAGTTTGGATAGCAGTTTCCGACTGGTAGTCCTCTTCCCTGCTCAATTCACGGTTGCTGGACTGCAAAAGAATGAATATGTATTGACGCGAAGTGCTGTGTGTTCCTGATGTTTTACGCTTGAGAATCTGAAATTCTCACGTTGAGATGATTGATGTCACAAAAACTTGGTTTACGTGCAGTAGACTGACATCTGAGATCCAATTATGTTCGTGTCTTTCGCCGGCAAGAAATCATTTTGAAGAGGCAAAGGTAATTGTATTTCTTCCTGTTCAAAGCACTTCTACCCTGCCTACCGCTGTGTTTGCTTAACGCTTGAGGTGGTTGATGTAGCGCAGTGAAAACAACGCCAAGACGCGGAAGACCACGATGAGGATGATGAGGATCATCGCGTTCCTCCAGATATCATCGTACTTCATGTCGAAAGTACCTTCAACGTACTCCTTCAGCGTCATGTCACCGATCGTAGGCGGAGCATCTTGCATCGTATCACAGCCCATGTTGTCTCCCGAACAATCGCCAAACACCAGCGCCACCAAGATGGCGATACTGTACGTCGGCGGAGAGATCCAATGCACCCACATGTACCCGGTTGGGATGTTACCCGTAGGCGGGTTGAAGCCGGCAAACAGCATGAAGATTGAACTGAGCAGTGCTCCGAGAGTTGTGGCGACAGCGACACTTGGCATGGCGTACACCAGGAGCTGCCCGAGGTACACGAAGATAAGAGCGTTCAGCGAGACCACCACCCAGTAGTAGAAGAAGGTGATGTAACCAGTGAAGCCGACGCTCGGGTAGAAGATGACGGTGAACAGCAGACTGGAGAAGAAGATGTACGGGATCTCCACAAGTGTGCCGGCGATGAAGTACCACAACGCGTTGTAAGTCTGCGATGCTCGTTCGCGGTAGAAAGCAGTACGTTCATCGGCAGCAACGGGCATGACACTGTTGAAGCTGATGATTCCCAAGAAGACGGTGCTAACGAAGATCAGACCAATACCAGCGTTCGCTCCACTGTACGTGGAATAGTCGGTCCCCTGGTAGATAATGGCGAAGACACACGCAAGCACAACGCTGATGAACAAGCGCGTGAGGTTGTACGTCGGTGTGCGCCAGTACATGCGGAAGAAGCGACGGCACAGCAGGTCGAACTGAGTCAAGGAGTTCGACGCCCGCTTGGTGTCAAATTTGAGTTCCGGAAGATGCGGTGAAGGACGAAGCACACCATCCTGGTTCAGATCTTCCTCCATCAAAGCGTTTTGGTCGCTCACTGTGAATCGATCAGCGAAGTCCAGAGGCTGTAACGGATCAGCACCGGCAGCAGCTTTGCCACCTCCAACACCAGCACCGATACACTCCAACATCCAAGTGGCCGGATTGTAGCCGGGTTTGATCGGCTTCACATCCGGGAACGATTGGAAGTAGTTGATCAAGTTCTGCGAGTCCTGACCTAGTTCGCCGAAAAAGACCATGCGACCGCCACGACGAAGCAGCAGCAACGAGTCGAACAGGTTGAACACCTCCGTGCTAGGCTGGTGGATCGTACACACAATCGTTCTTCCGGAGTCGGCGATCTTGCGCACACCGTTCATGATCAACTTGGCCGAACGCGCGTCCAGACCACTCGTAGGTTCGTCCATGAAGATGATACTGGGCTGTGCGGCCAACTCCACGCCGATCGTCACGCGCTTCATCTGCTCCGTGGACGATCCGCGGATGATCTTGTCGGCAATAGGTCCGAGCTCCAGCAGCTCAATGCATTCCTCAACAGACTCCATCTTCTGGGCGGTGGGGATACTGGCATCCTGACGCAGCATGGCCGAGAAGGTGAGTGCTTCACGCACAGTAGCAGAGTCCGAGTGGATGTCCATTTGTTCACAGTAACCCGTACATCTGCGGACAGTGAGATCGTTGGCGGGGTGTCCATTGAGCAGAATTTTGCCTTGGATTTTACCTCCAGTCTTACGCCCGGCGATGACGTCCATGAGTGTGGTTTTACCAGCTCCAGACGAGCCCATGAGCGCTGTCATTGTACCAGGAAGAGCAAATCCAGAGACACCCTTGAGCAGGTCAATTTGTTCATCGTTGGTGGCACCTGGAAGCGGGACTGAGTACCAGAGATCGTGGAAAGCGAGTGTCACTGGGACGGCAATGCCACGGCCGGTCGGTTGGGCTGGGATGCTGATGGTGGGGACTCCGCCCATGACATCGTCCACGTCGTGAATCTCGATGGCGTTTTCGTGCTCCTTGGGCGTTTTCGGCATTTGGTTGTACACCATTTGATCATTGGCAGCCTGGTCGTCTTCCTCGAGTACGGCGACGTTCTCGGGGCTCTCGTACCTCTTGAATTCTAACACAAGGTATGCACCGAAGACGAAGGCCACGTAGCCGACCATGAAGTAGATCCAACCGTACCAGATCCAAGCCGACTCGGTCTGCAAGTCGAAGATACTGAGGCTGTACTTGCCGACTGTTTGGTTGTACTGAGAGCAGTAGTCGATGCCTTGGTAGACGCAGACGTCGAACTTGGACGCAAGGTACTGGTTCACGCTGAGCGAGCGAATGCACCAGGCGAGCGGGTCGATCCAGTAGATCCAGATGAGGTAGTCCGGGATATCTCCCTTCGTGATGAGGAAGCCACCGAACATCATGAAGAACAGCACGGCCACCATCATGAGAGGCTGCGCAATGGTCAAATTGGGCGACGCAGCCGAGAGGAAGAAGAAGAAGCTCGTGAACCACATCTGACAGAGAAATAGTGTGACGAGGAACACGATGAAGCGAGCCACGTCGTCCACGTATCCGCCGAACCAGTAGGTGATGGCACCGAAGATGGCTGTTTCGAGAACACTCAAGGGGATCTGCGAAATCGACATGGCCAACACGTACGCGTTCGTACGGAAGAAGTTGGCGCCGCGCTGCTTGTAGAACACGGTACGGGCCTCAATGTACACCGAAACCTGAGAAGCTTGGCTCATGGACAGGAACATGGCCACGGAGAAGAGCAAACCGAGGGTCAACTGGCTGTTGGAGTCGTCCATCTGCCAGAATGTCGAGCCGTACAACAGACCCATGACGGTGGTCATGACTGCGCGACCCACAAGATAAGTGACATCACGCGTAGTGAGCAGCATCTGGCGGGACAGTAACGTCGAGAAGTCCTCGCCAAAATTCTGACGGAAAGGCCTCATGTCCTCAAACACCATCGTGTCTTGGACTGGGGCGTCTAGGAGCTTGAGCGTGGCGTGGTGAATGCTGGATTCACGGAAGCGTGCAGCGAAGTCATCCGCGTCGTATGGGACGCTGTTGGGGGCCCCACGACGTACACGTCCTGCTTGTTGGTACCAAGATCCAGCAGGAAGTCGGCCACATCCTTACGAGGTGGGCAGTGGAACCCCATGTCCTCGAAATATGGTACAGCATCCTCACGTTTGCCGTGGAACATGATGCTACCTTCATTCATCAGCAGCACATCATCAAAGAGCTCGAACACTTCTGGGGAAGGCTGAAGCAGAGAGATGACGACGGTAGCGTTGAAGTTACGGGCGGCACTCTTCATGGACTTGCAGATATCGTACGTGGCAGCACTGTCGAGACCCGTACTGATCTCATCCAGCAATTGCAGACGCTTCATACCGAACATCATTTCACCTGTCGTGACTCGCTTCCGTTCACCTCCAGACACTCCTCGGAGCATGGCGTTGCCGACAACAGTATCCTTACAATTGTCCAGGCCGAGTTTCTTGACAGTCACATCTGCAGCGAACTTGTGGTGAGCTGTGACGACCTCAAGCGCGTGGTCATGTTGTTCGGGTGTGCAGTTCTTGAGCGCTTCAACCACCCAAGACTCCATCTCCTTACCGGCGCAGCATCGATGAGCAAACTCGAACGTCTCCTGAACTGTCAGCCGAGGGTAATGGTCGTCGATCTGGTTGGCGTAGGCCACGTATCGAGGCAAAACCTCCATGAGTTCACTGCGGTCTTTGCCGTTAAAGTCGACTTGTCCGTTCAACGTGATGTTGGTGTCCATGTGGAACCGATTGGCGAGCACTTTCATCAACGAAGATTTACCCGAACCAGGTTGACCCAGAACCAAAGTGATACGACCGGGTCGAAACACACCGCTGACTCCGCGTAAAATCTTCTTCTCGACTGTCATTTTGTTGGAACTGCAGCAAATGTTGCTGAGACCTTGCTTCACCTCGTTGATAAGAGTGGGTACTTCCAGACTACCGCCTTTAATCTGCGGTACTTCAGCTGACAATTCGAGGTCGCGGAAACGAACTTCGAAGCCTGGGATGGGGTGACCCAAAGCGTTTTCGATCACGGTTGACAGTGTCGAGTTCATGGTGAAGACACCGTCGGCCATCAACGCATCGGCACTGGTGAGGTTGTCCTTGGTGAGCTGCTGGGGTTCTGGAAACATGCTTTTCGTACGGGGAAGTCGGTCGTAGTCGCTTATTGAACCATTGGAGCTGAGCCGACGGGAACTGAAGCGAGGGAGACGGTAGGTGGACACACGACGAACCATCTCCGGAACGACATCACCGACGCTCCGGTTGTCGTCCTCGCTGGTGGGTGGGTGCACCATTGGCGGATTCTCGTGATGTCCCTCCATCCAATTCGAAATTGGGGGCGAAGCTTGTTGTCCGGAGGAGAATTTGGAAATGAGCACTGTGACTCAAGTTTTGGTAGAGATGAAAGGCGCAAACATCCGTCTGGATGGGCTCATGTCTATCGAAAGCTTTCGACAGATTACGGCCGTTTATATGCACCAGCTGCACCACGAGTGTGTGTGTGTATCCGCACAATCGGAGCGGACCAGCCGTACCATTTCCTACTGTTGGCGAGCGTCCCAGCATAGCGTGAGCAACCTTTATACCAGTTCGATGTAATACGACGTTGCAGATACAATTAAAGTGCACATGCATCGAATAGTGCGTCGCTTTCAATGCATGTACGTGTACCAGGCTACATACATGGCAACACTTACCTACACTGTGACGTGACACCGATATAGAGTGCGCGAGGCTGTCCAGTGTACATGGTAAATGATTTCGCTGCAGCATGCGGGACATGCATCGACCGGCGTCATCGCCAGGCTCTGCTCCTCCAGCCGGCACTTGATTGTGCCATGTTGTACATGCGTGGTAACGTTAACCCCCCGTTGTTGTTTTCATTCTTACCATTTCCAGCACCGAGGTACGTGCATACAGTACTGTAGGAGCCAATGCACCGTTCTCGTTTTAGACATCAACACCTTCAGCGACATGAAGTTTTTACAGTATAAGCTTATTGCCAGCACGACGACTACCGAGGTGGCGAGGTGGCGAGAATCCAGCGGTACCGGTGTACATGTACAAACCACCGAGAGCAAAGCATAAGCTCACCCGTGATGATGGCGTCGGAGTGCTATATCGCAGAGTGGGCACTAATCACCTCGACGGTCGAGTCGACCACATGAGCTCACAGCCGCATGTGATGATGGCAAAACGACTGATTTTATTTGTAACTCATGCCGTAACACGCGAGAAAATCTATCGGCGGACAAGTTGCCAGGCCAAGTTCGGCACGGACTGGGTTTGGCTACACAACGTCAGCCTTGCTAAAAAAACATGTTTTTTTGTTGTTGCAGTAACTTAGACTAGCAAGAGCAACGTGGCGACTGCCGACAATGGGATCACGTTTTAACGCCGAGCTGGATGTTGACGCCTGATACACGTGTTGATGGCGCTGTGGAGAGCTTTCGAAACGATGTTTCATTGTTAATCCGTCTTCAATACGCGACGACAGGAATAACGATAAGAGAGTGAGTAAATTGCCCGACTGGAGAAGGAGTGGGGTGAACGCACATAAAACGACCAACGGAGGCGAGCGGTTGCGAGCGCGCGTAGCCATAGCAAACCCGCGCGGGGTGCCCGCGTCAGCAGGGCCGCGCGGTATTTGCGGAGGCGGGCCCAGTGCCGAGCTTTCCAGCGAGCCGAGCCTTGTACTCGCCCGGAATTAGAATCTTTTTATCGCAGGAGCGCAGCGACTGCCTGCGAAGCAAAGCCAAAAGACTGCGATGACATCGGTCTCGGTAAAGATGAGCTTCTCCCCAGTCGGGCTAAATAACGAGTGCCTAGGATTTCCAGCATAAAAGCTCGAGTCGCTGTTGGTGAATTCTCGAGGCTCTAGGAACATGCTCCGAGTACCGTACGCGGGAGCCGGTCTTTGACTTCAAACGAGCTGTTGGGGGTGAGTCGACGCGAGTTGAAGCGCGGCAGGCGGTAGGTCGACACCTTTGGGTCCACCAACTTGGGAGGAACTTGGTCAGCTCCGGGCCCAATTGAACCTGGACGTTGTCGGCTGGAGGCGAATTCAACAGTGAAGTGCTGACCTGGGAAGAGCGGCACCACCAAAAGTGCGAGTGCTTGTTAGTTGGAGTGCCACTCCTATTGTACTTGTCCTTCCAAGAAAATGACGAAGAACATTGAAAGTCACGTTGGTGGCGTTGGTATTTGGCGATTGTTCCGGTGACAAGGTGGGCTGCGATCCGTTGCAAGATGCTCCACCACGATCGGTGACATGACACTGAAGCGCTAAGAACGTGCATACTTGTTGGTTCTACTACTTGATGTAGGAAATACATGTACGAATGTTCACTACATGCAGCTCCTATTCCTTAGCGCTTGAGGTGGTTGATGTATCGCAGCGAGATCAGTGCCAAAACACGGAATACCACAATCAAGACGATCATGATCATGGCGTTCCTCCAGATATTGCTGTGTTTCATGTCGAACGTCTCCTCCACGTATTCCTTCAACGTGATATCCCCAACAGTAGGCGGAGCGTTCTGCAGTGTCTGGCAACTGATCCCATCGGTGCTGCCACTCGAGCAATCAGCAAAGACCAGCGACACCAACATCGAAATCGTGTACGTCGGCGGTGAGATCCAGTGGACCCACATGTAACCCGTCGGGATACTACCTGCAGGCGGGTTAAAGCCGGCAAATAACATGAAAATGCCACTGAAAAGAGCACCGAGAGTGGACGCCACCGCCACAGAAGGCAGAGCAAACACCATCAACTGACCGAAGTACACGAAGAGAAGCGCGTTCATCGATACCACCAGCCAATAGTAGAAGAACGTGATGTAACCAGTGAAGCCCACGCTCGGGTAGAAAATGATGGTGAACAGCAGCGTCGAGATGAAGATGTACGGGATCTCCACGAGCGTTCCAGCCACGAAATACCACAACGCGTTGTAGGTCTCCGATGCTCGTTCCCGGTAGAAAGCAGTACGCTCATCCGCAGCAACGGGCATGACGCTGTTGAAGCTGATAAGACCGAGGAAAATGGTACTCACGAAGATGAGACCCACACCGGAGTTTGCCCCAGTGTACGTGGAGTAGTCGGTACCCTGGTAGATGATACCGAACACACAGCCAAGCAGCACACTGATGAACAACCGTGTGAGGTTGTACGTCGGTGTACGCCAGTACATGCGGAAGAACCGCAGACACAAGAGTTCAAACTGCACACGAGGGTTTGATGCACGTTTAGTGTCAAATTTGAGTTCCGGGAGGTGCGATGACGGATGAAGCACTCCGTCCTGGTCCAAATCCTCCTCCATCAACACCTTCTGATCGCTGACAGCGAAGCGTTCAGCATAGTCGAGGGTACATTGCCATTAGCATCAGCATGGCCACCTCCAACACCAGCACCGATACACTCCAACATCCACGTAGCCGGATTGTAACCAGGCGTGATCGGCTTCACATCCGGGAACGATTGGAAGTAGTTGATCAAATTCTGCGAGTCCTGACCCAGTTCACCGAAGAAGACCATGCGACCGCCACGACGAAGCAGCAGCAACGAGTCGAACAGGTTGAACACCTCCGTGCTAGGCTGGTGGATCGTACACACAATCGTTCTTCCGGAGTCGGCGATCTTGCGCACACCGTTCATGATCAACTTGGCCGAACGCGCGTCCAGACCACTCGTAGGTTCGTCCATGAAGATGATACTGGGCTGTGCGGCCAACTCCACGCCGATCGTCACGCGCTTCATCTGCTCCGTGGACGATCCGCGGATGATCTTGTCGGCGATAGGTCCGAGCTCCAGCAGCTCAATGCATTCCTCAACAGACTCCATCTTCTGGGCGGTGGGGATACTGGCATCCTGACGCAGCATGGCCGAGAAGGTGAGTGCTTCACGCACAGTAGCAGAGTCCGAGTGGATGTCCATTTGTTCACAGTAACCCGTGCATCTGCGGATAGCGAGGTCATTAGCAGGATGTCCGTTAAGCAAAATCTTCCCTTGAATTCTGCCTCCAGTCTTTCGTCCGGCGATGACGTCCATGAGTGTGGTTTTACCAGCTCCAGACGAGCCCATGAGTGCAGTCATCGTACCAGGAAGAGCAAACCCAGAGACGCCCTTGAGCAAGTCAATCTCCTCGTCTTTCTTGCCACCAGGCATCGGCACAGAATACCACAAGTTCTCAAACGCCAGCGTAATGGGGAGTGAGATGCCACGACCGGTTGGCTCGGCTAGGACGTTGATAGTGGCGACTCCGCCCATGACATCGTCCACGTTGTGAATTTCGATCACCTTTTCGTGGTCTCGTGCCTCCTTGGGTGTAGTAGGCATCTTCGCGTATACAGTTTGGTCTTCAGTAGCTTCGTCCTCACCGACAATTGCGACGTTCTCGGGGCTTTCATAGCGATTAAACTCCAGAACGACATAGGAAGCGAAGACGAAGACGAAGTAGCCGGCGAACAGGAAGACCCACCCGTACCAGATCCACATCGACCCGGTAGGTAAACTGAAAACCCCGAGACTGTACTCTCCGATAGTTTCGCTGTACGTTGTGCAGTAGTCGATGCCTTCGTAGATACAAACGTCAAACTTCGGGGCCAGGTACTGGTTAATGCTCAACGCTCTGATGCACCACGCAAGTGGATCGATCCAGAAGATCCAAATCAAATAGTCCGGGATATTGTCCTTAGTGATCAGGAAACCTCCGAACAACATGAAGAAGAGGATGGAGACCATCATAACAGGCTGAGCAACCGTCAAATTAGGAGACACCGACGACAGGAAGAAGAAGTAGCTGGTGAACCACATTTGACACAGGAACAGCGTGACCAGGAACACGATAAACCGGTCGGCCAGCGCTACGTAGCCTCCCATCCAGTAAGTGATTGCTCCAAAGATGACCGTCTCTGCAATAGCCATCGGAATTTGCGCAATAGACATAGCGAGCACGTACGCACTCGACCGGAAGAAATTGGCACCGCGTTGCTTGTAGAAGACCGAACGAGCCTCGATAAACGTCGGTACTTGGGATGCTTGACTCAGTGACAAGAACATGGCACACGAGAAGAGCAGACCCAGGATAAGTTGACTGTTGGAGTCGTCCATCTGCCAGAACGTTGATCCGTACAGCAACCCCATGACGATATTCATCACAGCGCGGCCCATGAGGTACGTCGTGTCGCGCGACGTCAGCATCATCTGGCGACGCAGTAAAATGGACATGTCCTCGAAGAAGGACAGGCGAAAAGCTTTGACATCAGGGACGATAAGCGCGTCTTTGACTGGGGAATCAAGGTGTTTCAGCGTCTTCTGGAAAATCTTTGACTCGTGGAATCTCTCAGCGAAATCGGACGAATGGTACGGTACATTTCCAGGGGCTCCAGTAACGTACACATCTTGTTTGTTCGTACCAAGGTCCAACAAGAAGTCGGCCACATCCTTACGAGGTGGACAGTGGAAACCCATTTCCTCGAAATACGGCACAGCGTCCTCACGTTTACCATGGAACATGATGCTGCCGTCGTTCATCAGGAGAACTTCGTCAAACAACTCGAAGACTTCAGGGGAAGGCTGAAGCAGAGAGATGACGACGGTAGCGTTGAAGTTGCGAGCGGCACTTTTCAACGACTTGCAGATATCGTACGTGGCAGCACTGTCCAAGCCCGTACTGATCTCGTCCAGCAATTGCAGACGCTTTCGACCGACAATCATCTCACCCGTGGTCACTCGTTTGCGTTCACCGCCAGATACTCCTCGGAGCATGGAGTTGCCTACGATAGTGTCCTTACAATTGTCCAGACCGAGTTTCTTCACCATGAGATCAGATGCAAATTTGTGGTGTGCGGTCACGACCTCCAGCGCATGGTCGTGTTGCTCCGGCGTGCAATTCTTCAGAGCTTCAACCGCCCAAGGCTCTAAGCCTTCACCCGAGCAGCATTGGTGAGCGAACTCGAACGTCTCCTGGACGGTCATTCGAGGATAATGCTCGTCGATCTGGTTCACGTAGGCGACGTCACGCGGGAGCATCTCCAGCATCAGAGACCGGTCTCTGCCATTGTACTGCATATCACCAGTCAACGTGATGTTCTTGTCCATGTGGAACCGGTTAGCCAGTACTTTCATCAACGAAGATTTCCCCGACCCAGGTTGACCCAGTACCAAAGTGATAGTACCTGGTTTGAAGGTACCCGTAACACCTCGTAAGATATTCTTCTCCACTGTGAGTTTGTTCTTCTTGGACGTACAGAGACCCCCAGTCCTTGCTGCACCTGCGTCCATAGGGTCGGTACTTCCAAACTGCCACTTTTCAGTTGCGGTACTTCAGCTGACAAGTTGAGGTTTTTAAAGCGGACTTCGAGCCCTGGAATGGGGTGGCCCAAGGCGTTCTCGATCACTGTCGACAGAGTCGAGTTCATGGTGAACACGTCGTCGTTCATGAGCGCGTCGGCACTGCTGAGATCGTCTTTTGTCAGTTGACGAGGGTCCGGGAACATGCTGTTGGTTCGGGGCAGGACGTCATGGTCGCTGGCGGAGCTGAGACGGCGCGAGCTGAAGCGAGGTAAGCGGTAGGTTGACACTTTTGGCGCGAGGAGTTGGTCAGGGACAACGTCGCTGTTGGCTTTGGTTTGCACCGCTGACTCAGCGGGCGAGGGGTCTTCGTGGTCCATTGCGGAAAGCGGAATGGCGAGTGAGAACTGCCTGGTCCAGTTCCATCTACCGGACATTCAAGCACATTGCCAGCTTGGGATCCATTGGCACCAAAGACACTCGCCAATCTTGCAGGAGACAAGAGTCGGAGGGATTATGCGGTAAAAAACGTTTGCTGTCGTGAAGGACTTTGTGTGCTTTTGTATGCACGTGGTGAGACTCTTGTTGACGCGCCAGTATGTACACGGGTGGGGCATCGGCATCCTACGTTGGCGGCAGATGGTTTTTCGCAGAGGGACTGGAACAACGTGGGTGTGACGCAGAGCGGGTGCAAGGAGTACCGGTATGGCAATAAGATGCTTGCATCCTCCTTACCGCCGCTTTTTCACTTTCCCTTTTGACCGATGTGCACCCAGAATAGGTTTCAAGAGGTCTCGTTGTTTGCTGCTCAATACGAAGGGTGTTACACGGTTTTGGAGAAGAATGCACGGCTCCTGATCGGTCATCATTTTGAGACGGGTGCACCTTCGGAGCAGGTCAACGTGCTCTTTGAGCAAGCAGTGCGGCAAGTCTGAAGAATGCCACAGAATCACCCTTCCACCAGCAGCTCTTTTGCGTACTTCTTGTAAGTTTACCTTGTCACGAGTTTCACGAGTTTCTGAAGGACAGCAAAGCAGGGCTTTTGAGTACACCTTCTTCAATTACGCGTCGGTGGAAGAAGCCTCTATATTTTCGTGGCACTAGTTAAAACGTACCCAAAACTACACTAAAACTGCACTAATTGTCCTAAAAACCGAATCCGTCAGCTCCTCGTTTGCACCGTTCGCGCGTCGGTAAATAGACTAGAGGTTTGAGCAGCGCGAGCCTAAACGTATTATTTGAATTTTTGTATATTTTTGAATTCACTTCAAAAGGTCATATCCTATCTTCTTTTGTGCGACAAGGGGATGAATGTTCTTTAAACTCCGGCCGCCACAGTGCGCTTCGTTTCGGATTGCCCTGAGCGCTTGTGCGGAAATAGCTGTTGTCTTGGTGATGTATTATATATCTCGGTGCCAGGACATCTCTCGTAATGACAGCTTTTCATATCGACAGGTATGCAGTGCTGAATACTTGTTGATGTGCAACAGGTAATTAGGGTGGACAACAGGCGAGTCGGGGCTGTGAGCCTCAAACAGGTGAGCAGGGGCAGAACAACAGATACTAATTATTTTCCAAGATCATTGCCGAAGAACGGCGCCACAGAACAGTCTACGAGGTACAACTACATTGCGTTTTTGTGAGCTGAAGTGGTTATTTCTTTAAACATAATTCCTTACATTATATTTATGTCTGCTGCACTGCAGACTGTATGCTGCTGTTCCAAACAGGGGTTTCTACGAGTTTTCGGGGACGATGCGAGGAGAGCAGCTCATGTCCGTGCAGAGTTTCCATTTTGTTATTTGGTTGGAGGGGCACTAACATTTTGTGTAGTTATTGAACTTGGCATTGACGAGGAAGGCGAGGAAGGTGCCGGTGCATGCACTGAGTGAGACGTGGGGGTTCCCGATTGGGTTCGTGGACTCATTTGTAGAGAAGCTGGTATTAATACGTTGTATAGTGGAAATGTTTGTCGGGGTGCAGCTAAATATTTTTGCGGTTCTTAGGTGATGCATCATGGTGTGCAGGTGGCGATCTGTAACCAAGTGGAGGTAGGTACATGTATTTGGTCGGGGACTATTTCATGTAGGAGAGCATGAGGTAGTTGATACATTTTGCAATGTGTTGGTGACAGAGTGCATCGAGTACTAAGAAGAGGGTTACAGCTCGCTTGTTGTGCGGATTGTTTACAGTTTTGAATTGAGGTACATTGATGTCACTTAGTAACTAACGACTTCCTATGTCCGTCCTAGCTGGCGCCCCTACGTCGCCAGCTAGCGTGCCCGATCTAAGCTTTCGCTTTCCCGGCTCGTGCCGTGCCCTATAGGTGGGCGGCCACTGCATCCACCTGTGCAGCGTTATCCGTTCCTTCAGCCCAATGGGCCAAGTCAGACTCCATATAATTGAAGCTGCGCGTCCAGTCCTCCTTGAGGCCATCTCCTCCCGGGAGTAGTTGTTGTCTGCTAGTCTTTTCCGTTATGGCCACTCCTGCCAGTGTCCTCGCCATCTTGGTGTACTCACCCGGGTGGTGGTGCCATCTCACCGCCCCCATTCCGCTCAGTACAGTCCTGCTCCTCCAATAAATGTGCGTCAGCCTTTTTGCACGCGGCGGTCGGCGCTGCTCGTGCTGCTCCAATATCAGGTTGGTCGAGCCCACCACATGAAGAGGCCAGTATCCCTGTTTGGCACATGCCTGGAGACCTGCCAACAGCCCCTTCATTTCCACTTCCACGCCTGTATTACTTCCGCTTGCATACGACATTCGAGCTGCCCACATCGCCACCCGTTCTTGCCCGTGTTCTGGGACTCGGATCACCACCGCCCCGCTGCCCCTGGGCCTCGGTTTTCCGTGGTCTGGCCGGCGAAAAACAGCACGTAGACCTCCGTGCGCAATCTATCGACTGGTCTGGGCAGAATCACTCCATCTTCCCTCAGTGTCCTACGTATAATTCGCGCCACCGTGTCTGCCACTGCTATTGGCGCATTCCGCCTCATGTGGGTTTCCACTGTGGCGTATCCTGTTCGGAGTCGTTTTTAATTATCGCGATGTGGTGGCCATCCGAAACAACCGCCAGCGAGTCGAAGTGACTTTGTTGTGCCGATTGTTACGCCGGGGCCTCTGGTGGAAGACACGATGCAAACGACGAAGGAGAATAACTATTTGGCATCTATCTCTCTTCTATGATAACGATATATGGGGGCTGGCGTGGGCTGACTTGTGGACGGGAGAGTTCGCGTTCCACAACGTCCACCAGTGAGAAACTATCCACATCAGGCTGGGTTCTTCGCTATCGAGAACTAATTGGGTCGGGCAGGCCGCAAAATGCGGCAGACTCGCGCGTAGATTTGTACAGTAGTGACCTCGTGTCTTTTAGGAATTATTCTCAATACGCATTTCTTGTTAAACATGTACTGGAGTTAATGCGAAATGCCATATTTATAAGTAGTCGGCAATTGAAATTTGTTTGTTTTTACATAAAAAGGACTACATTTTTCGTGCGCTGAATTAACCCCTGTTGGGCTGTCCAGGTAACTACGTATCGTAGCACTACCAGGATAATAACTCCTTAGTATGGCAACTACTCTACTCCGACCCACGCGCCGACCATTGCAGACCCCGCTTCGCTTCGGCTCTGCAGTACCGGTAATTTACCCGACAGCATAGATAGAAAGCAAGTATCTTTCAGGACAATTAGTGCAGTTTAGTTTTGGGTAATTTTATCTAACCCCATTTTCGTGCCGTGTTGAAACGTTTCAACTTGCAGTAAAGCTCGTTTGATTCAAGACATTGAACGCTTCCAGTACATTACGAAATTTCACACTACACCAGTGGTATCACCACTAACATGTAAATCGGGTCCTACCATTGGAAGTCGAACATTAAACACGAGCGCAGACTCGGGAGCGCGTTCACCTGTCCGCGGGTCTCTCGACTGGCTGCGGTGGTTCCTCCCCAGAGTCCCATCGCCTGTTCGGCCGCCAAAACGCACCCGTCAAGTGCTTGGGCCTCTTTCAACGCGCGCTCTTCCTGCAGTAGCTCCATGTATCGCTGGCGGACGGAGACGGTCGAGTCGCTCTCTTGCAGCGCCCCCAGCACCAGCACCGACGAGCGTTTGGCCAGCAGGTTCCGCACTTGAATCTCCAGTGAAATCCACTCGGCTGCGTCCTCTCCGCGCTTTTGCTTCTGACGACTGCGATAGCCCTTTTCGTAGCCTCGTTGCTTGGTTTTGCGTCGCAAGGTGCGTCCTGACGGGTCCACGTCGACCTTCCGACGGGTCCTGCGTGGCGGTTTCGCCGTCTCTTGCTTGCTCTTGGTGGGGCTGAGACTTGGTGCAGTCGCGGTGGCTTTGGTCTTGACTGGGGACTCTTGCACTTCGAAGGTCATACTGAAAGAACTGTCCGGTATGGGGAGCTTGGAGTCGCAGGAGAGGAAGCTGTGCGTCTTGGGGGTGCGGACGTCGGGGATGTTGATCAGGAGGTCGGACGAGGGCAGCTCGTCGTCCATGTCGATGGCGATGGATTCGATCCACACGGGGATCGGCCCTTCCCACTCCATTTCGGACATGGTGAAGTAAGTTCTGGGACAGTGAGAGAAGCTGTGGAGTGAGGTGATGCCGCTGTGGCAAATTGGAAAGTGAGGCTGGTAGATGGCTGAAGTTTTCGTTCGTGGTAAGTCTTGATAGACGGAGCGGCAGATGCAAGTCTGACTTCGTGCCCCTCTTCACAGATGAGGAGCTTTGGGGCCGTGCAAAATGTGGCGGCTCGAAAGAGATCGAATGCACCACCTCTCCATGCGAACGTCCGTATAGCACGTTGCCATCCTTCATCGTCTGATATCCGCGGGGTCAATTCGTCGAGAAGCGCGACCAAGAGATCGAAATTTCGGCCTGAGAACCACCACGACGTCGTCTTCGGACTCGAACTTTTGGGTTCTCGTTCTAGAAGGTGCTTGCTTGGATGTCCTTGGTTGTTAAATCGCTCGGGTTCTCCTATAGTGTGCGGAGTCGAGTTGCAGTACCACGCTACTAAGACGAAGGTTGAGGCGGTGGGTGGACCGCAATCAACCAGAAAATGGGCCCCTGATGCCACGTCGGACCATCTTACAGGTATTGATGCATTCAGCTTCTAAAAAGTCGTATGCTGCGATCCACAACACGAATTTCGAACCATCAAACGGTTAGCAACAAGCTGTAAAAGTGATATGTATTTCATGTAAAGTGTGAAAGATTTCTTGGCCAGCTCTCCTATTTCTTAAAGGAGGATTGCTGGCATGACAGCCCAGAGAAAAGCTCCAATAGCACTAAACACCGGCAACTTCAACGCAGACGACTCCTCCGTTGCTATCGTGGAGGTATTTGTGCCGTCATATATTTCCGTGATTTTCTGGCTCGCGAAAGTGCATCCGCCGTTATTCGGAACATGCAGCAGCAGAGAAGTCGCGTGCGAGTTGATGGAGTCGAGGAAGCTTGAAAAACCATCAACATACATATGTGAGTCCTCTGAGGTTCCCGATGTCTCCGAGTCGGTATAGCCCATGGAAGCATAAAACTTGTCAACGGCTCGCAGGAAGATCATGGGCATGTTGGCGGATGTCTTGGCATACGCGAGCAATAAATTACCACGAAGGGACTTGTCTGACGCGAACAGACTCGACAGTGAGATGCTCGCGCCATCGGCGTTCAGAGTCTTGGAGAAGATCGGCCAGGATGCAATGTACTGCATCAACTCGTCCACCGGTTGGACGCAAATGCCCATCGAATCCACTTTGTTGGTACCGAACCCGATGGTGGCGGTACCCGATTTCGTGTTGGTGAAGGATTCTCCCGCGAACGCTTTGCACATTTGGCTGTTCGGGATTTGGGCCAGGTTAATGAGAGTAGTAGTGTCCTCGTCCGAATCGATGAAGGTGAACGAGTTGTAGATGGAGAACCCACATGCCTCTATCTTGGCGGCACTTTTGAGATTAGTGAAAGTCCTCTCCGAGCAGGCGACGTTTGCTCCGAGCTTCACGAGCTTCATCACCATATCGTTGATTGAATCACCAATCATTGTCTTGACTTCAGATAGAAAGTCATCGCAGCAGTCCCCGTGCTGTCGAAGGCGTCCATGACGATTTCTGTCATTGCCGCATCGATACACGGGATGATTGTGTCGTTTAGCATTGGGCACGCTTTCGACCAGCCCGCGCTAGTGCTGAGGTCCAAGTCAAACTCTTGAATAGTCGAGAGGCAGGTCTTCAGGCTGCTGGATGCGGCTACAGACGCGTAGACTGCCACGGGGTCCACAGCAGCTACACACTTGGACAACCACGGGAAATACTGGTCAATTTCGGGGAAAATATTGGCTACAGGAATGTCCGAAGCTTCGGTCCCGTACTGTGCCGCAGCTGATTTCAGGAACGTGCTGGCTGGGTCACTGAGAGTTTTGCAGGTCGCGGCGTCTGCGGTGTGGAGGGCGGCGAAAGCTAGCACGAGGCCAACGTGGGAAACTTGAAACCTCATTGGGTGACGCGGTCTTGTCGTCGTTTGGTAGCTGGAGAGGAAATTGAAGAGTGTCTGAAGTCTGAAGGGAGCTCAAACAGTGCTATCATAGCTAGGCATCTGCGTGTATTTTCTTGCCGTCGTCCTCGCAACTGACTATTGATAGGCAGACAAGAGCAACTGTCATGTTGGTATTTTTGAGGTGGTAAGAAACTCATTTCCGGGGAATGAGTTTTGAGTTTCGTCTTGTTCAGCATGGCGTGCCAATTTTGGATATATTATCCGATAATACCGGTAGTAGTCACCTCCCTCTTCCCACTCGCATAGCATGCGATGCGGAGCTGGCAATCAGAATTAGACCGAGAGGCATTCACTTCTTCAGCGTGTTAAATTAACTTCTCAGAAAGCTGCAATGGTGACAGTGAGAGAATTGTCCCTAAATTAAATGTACCTTCAGCAAATATTTGCAAGAAACCAAGGATTTCATGGATACCGAATGTGGCATGGCTTGATCTTGGCTGCCCATGTCGTTTTTGCAAAAGAAAAACCTTTTGCTCAATTACAATGACCGTTTGAAGGGGAGTACGGTTATGGATAAGGTACCTCAAATAAAAGTCACATTTCAGAGTCTGCCGCTCGCCAGCAGCACCACAAGAGCTTGCAGCAATAGCAGTGCTGCTGTCCATTGCTGGGACTGGTTAAGGGGCTGGGCGCTGGATTTGGAGGCTGGGACGGCGTCCGATGCCGCGTTGCAGGACTTGATGGCGGTCGTGAGCACCGTGCGGAGGTTGTAACTCTCCACCTCGCAGGACGGGACACTGGCCACCAAACCGGTGAGCAGAGCCAGGCAGGAGCTGTCGTCGCAGTAGGCGGTCGAAGTGCTCGACAGCGCGTCACTGCCGCACGCACTCGTGACGTTGCTGCTGAGCGCCGAGAGCTCCGAGACCTGAGCGGACGTGCAGTCGGCCGCGTCGACCACGGAGACCGACGTCGACAACGCCAGTGCAACGCACAAGAGGCTGGAAATTAGGCGGGAGAGCGGCATTCTGGTGAACTTTTAGTCGCTTCGTTCTCAAAGCAAATCGAAGACTGACGACTTGCGAAAATCGATTACACTGTAGTTGATAAAATGTATCAAGCACACACTCCTTACAGGAGTGTGTGCTGCCGCGTAATAAGGCGTATCTACAATGCAACGTTGATTCCGACCAAAACTTTTACGGTGTTTTAGATAAGTTACGGGAATATGCATTTTATTCATGCAGCATGCATCTACTGCGGTCAGGGCATTGCAGTCCACAAAAGCACTAATAAGCTAGTACGCTGCAATGCCAGAACAGACAGCTCACCACGATGAGCTTCCGACGCTGCGCTGTTGCTGCCACTGGAACTTAAAGTGGCTGCGACTTGTGCAGCTAGTGTGGCGAAAACTCCGCTGCGGAGCTCGCTGACCGACACCGTGCGAGTCGCTTGCTCCAGCTCAGGAAACGTGTACGAAGAGATCTGCCGGACGCACAAGTCTCGTTGTCCGCGGCACACTGAGCAAACCTGCGCATAGGAATGTCTTCTGCAGCCAAACTGGGCGTCGTAGCAGGTCTCTGCGTTCTCGTAGCACGGAGGGTTTGCATCTCGAAGTGCATCCAGATCGGTAGGCAACTTGGTCATGTGGTTCGTCGTCTCGTCCGCTAGCTCGTTGTACAGAGCAATCATGAGTCTCGTGCGCGCGATGTTGGCCTCAAGAGACGACGGGTCCTCCCAGAACGGGATACTCGTCACGTTTGTCAGTCCCAAGGTTTTGTCCTGGTCGAACGAGTGGAACTCTACGTTCCCCGACTTACAGAACGCTCTGTAGTTCTTGTAATACTTGGTCGCCGCTTTCGGAATTTTACCAATCGCCGACTCGGTCGATCCCGATGCCGAGCCATTAGCCGACCCACTAGTCGAATTCGAATTCTTTGCGGTCCCATTGATCGCCGTGATACCCACCAACTGATCAATGGACAAATAGCCGAGTATCGTGTAAGAAAACGAGCACGTGACTCCGTCCGGGTCCGTCCCAAATGGACACAACCCGCCGGGGTTCTGCTTTCTGCACTCGTCGCTCTTATGCGTCCAGCTCGACGTGACGCAACTGTTGGGGTACGAGAACCACACCGTATCATAATACGGAGCCACCATATCCGCCGAGAAGGCCTGAGCCCCCACACAGGAGCCAACATCCGGTTGGCCATCCAGTCCGTTAAACTGTTTGCACTCTGGCGGGTGCTCTCTGCTGGTTCCACTCTGCTCACTCCCGTCATCTTGAGCATCAGCATAGACACATACTCCGTCCTGCATGGCCACAAAGGACAGAATTCTGGGTACACGTATCTCTGCTCTTGGTACTCGGCTAACGCAGCGTTCGGTTGCACGATTTGCACTTCCAGGAACGTGATGACGCTCACGTTGTTCTTGCGTTGACAGTTGCCTGATTGGTCGGCACCTCGGTCGATACAGTCCCGTTGTAGGTACATGAGGGCACCTTCAATACTGGAGGTGGTGACGGAGTCCAGAACCGCTCGATGGCGCTGCTCGAAGGTGAAATTCGTACCCGAAGACAGGGAATTGGGGACTCCAGACACGAAAACCTCGTGCTCGGCGTCCCACACGGGCGCGAAAGTTTCCACACGCGCTTGGTACGAGGTGATGGTGCGCATGGCCCACGCGTCAACGCCATGGAGACCCACGGACGCCACTAGAGACAGCAGCAGCTTCATGGCGGAATGAATTGGTGAACTGGAATGACCTGCCTGCCGTGCTTATCCGGCCAGAAAAAGGGGCATGGGATGGCATCACCAAACTTATGTGGGCCACAACGCGTTGGTGACCTACGTTTTCACTCTCAAACTTCCCGCACACCCTCCAATTTTCCGTTAATCCTGGTGCCGCATCTGAATCAGGAGGGCATGGCAAAGCAAATGGTAAAAATGGTAGTGAATTTGAGAAACACGGCCGTCTATACAGCGATGCACAAGTAGCAGTCTGCCGTACATGCAGCTGCTCGAGTGCTTCTTACAAAAGTCCCGCGAAGAAGTAGAGCGCCACCGAGAGCTGCGTCACGCCCATGGCCACGTTGCTGGCCGCCCCCGAGACGACGGAGCCGCTCCCTTCCGTGGCGCTGCCAGCTGAGGCAGAGTCTGACCCCGAGGCCGATTGCTCCAGCACCTCCGTGACGTCGGTGCAGTACGTGATCATCGCCTGGAGGCCCGTCTTGCGGTCGATCTCGTCGTCGCTCGTGCAGTCCGGCAGTTGGTCCACAGCGCTGCTGAGTTCCGCCACGCAGTCGCTGTTCTGGCAGTAGGTGAGTGACGTGGCGCCCGTGTCCGAGATGAGGTCCGCGCACGCCGTGCTGTTGGCCAGGTCGGCGTACACGTTCTCCACGGTGGTCTGCTCGTCCGAGGTGCAATTGGCGGCGAGCACGGGCGTCTGGAGCAGCATAAGCGACACGAAGGCCAAAGCGGATGAGTTGCGCATCGGAGCCATTGTGACTTTTTCAATGTGTGAGCAGATCGCCAGTCGATACCGAATATCGCGCGGTACCGCTGAAACTTCGAATTGCGTATCCATCGGATAAGTCCGCACCCAGATGACCAGGATTGAGTATGTGGCTTAGTGAAATTAAGTGAGTATGATATACACTGAATTTCTCGTTTAAGCCGCAAATAGAGCTTTTCCCCTTCGAGCGACAGGACGGCACCGAAAGTCATTACAAGCAGGCATGGCGTGGAGAGTGCGGTGTAGTATGGTTGGCGTCCAGCTTCCAGGCAGGCAAAGTGTATGGAGCACGGCAAATGAGGCCGGAACGTGGCTCTTCTTGTGGTATGCAGTCTCGCAGGTTTCCGACTCGATTACCTGCGAGAACGGATAGATACGGCCCATTTATGCGGTCTCGAAAGTTTCCGACTTGATTACCTGCGAAAACGGATAGATACGGTCACTTCAACTTCCGCGATGGAATGTATTCAAATGACTCATTACCAAAGTGTTAGTAGCGTGAAACTCAATGGTCTGGAGAGCCTAATGCAAGAACAATTGCAAACAGCAACATCGTCACAGCAGAGCCCGCACTCAGTTTTAGAGACGACGCAACCGATTCAGTAGCAGCAGGTGCGTCAGTGGTTTGAGACTCCACCGTTGGCGTTTGCGTCGTCGCTCTTGGTGCCATCGTCACACTTGTGGCCTTCGTGGCAGGAGGAGTCGTGCTTGGCGCCCACGTCAGACTCGGGTCGTCACACAGCGCGAGTGTGTCTGCGACCACCTGCTTGATATTGTAGCCGCCGTACGTGCAGTTCGGCAGTCGGTCTTCGATATCGGTCAAGTAGGCGACGCACGCGTCCTCATTGCAATAGTCTGTCTTGGTCGTGGCAGATGTGGCCGTTCCACCGCTTCCGAGGCAGTCCGCGCTCGTCTCTACTTCCGTGTTGATATCGTCGATCAAAGTGATGCTCTCCATGTTGCAAATGGGGACGAAATGCATCGGTGCACTGGAGCCTCTCGATCCAGAGTTTGACGTCCATCCTGATCCAGAAGTAGAAGTCACCGCTGATCCAGAGCTAGAGGCTGCGTCGCACCACGCCACGAGTTCACTCATGGACTCTCCGAGGTTAGTACCGTCGTACTCGCAGTCCGGAGCATTAGGCTGCAGCTCGCGGACGAGTTCCATGCAGGCACCGGCGCAGATCACGGCCACAGAGTTGGTACTGCTGTCCAAGGCGCTACCCGCGCAATCCGGACTATCGAAGTAGGTTGTAGCGACACCACTGAGCTGCGTGAGTTGAATCGACGTGCAAGCCTTCGCGTCGATTAGTGAGACCAATAATGCAGCGAAACAGGCCCATCTTAACACGGAATGCATGGCGACGAAGCGACTTGAAGCCGACGAGGTAAATCTTAAAGTGAGCAGTGGAAGCGAGTTGCGGTGGCCAGTACCACCGGACATGTACCTATTTGCAGAGAGACTTCAACTGGAAGAACGTTTCCAGGGAGTTGAACCTCCAGTGTCTTGAACCTTGAACAACGCAACAACAGCGCATTATTAGAAAAGGTTTTGCTTAGCTTTTGGTCCTTCTTCTAGAATCCTGTCATCAGTCAGCCAACTGGTCTAGGTGTTGTTGCTGTTGTAGCAGCTCTCGTTCACTGTTGAATGCCAATGCAAGTGTGGCAGTTACGCACGCTGGTGTTCTACCAGCATGAGGCTGGCCACGAATGTCATCATCATCTTGGGCTTCACTTCCACGATATCCTCGTACGTCAGGAAGACTGTCGCGCCGATCTTCTGCGCACAACTGATCGCGTACTTGGCGTTGCTGGCCTTCGCGTCATCCGTCTTGTTCTGCGAGATCATATCCCAGTTGACAGCGCGAGGCTCGACAGCATGCACCAAGTCGAGCAGGTAAAGTCCGTCAGACAAACTCGGGTCCCGGAACGACACAATGTTGCCCTTCACTTGTCCGCTCTGTTGGACCTTCCCGTTGGCCCATCCGATGATGTCCTTGTCCGTAATCTGACTGCGACCCGCTGCCAGCTCACTCAAAATCTTAAGTTGCTGGTAGCGCATGCTTTGCCACACGATGGACAGGATCATCTTCTTCGCACCCTCAAAGATGTCGGCGCCGCCCACATTCACCAGCGAGAACTTGAGCTGCTTGCCCAGCACGACACAGTAGTTGCAGTTTTCCACCTGCTTGAACTTGTTTGGCGCTACCATGTTCACCTTCTTCCACGACACTATGCCCTTCTGAATCTTGTCAAGAACCTTGAGCAGCTTCATGCCGTCGCTCAAGTCCGAATACAAGTGGTTGATGTACACGTCGTCAATGGCCAGCGAGTTGATCCACATCCGGAACACACGCTCTTCACGCGTATCACCAACGTCATCGTACAGAACCTCCTCCAGCTGCTTGATTTCTTCTTCAATGACATCCAGAGCTGGGCAAGTGTTGAAAAGCTGGGCCACAAATGACATGTTCAGCTTCGGGTTACCGCTGGTAATATCACGAGGCTTGATAAACGTCTCGACTGTCAGTAGCCGAGCATTCTGAATCACGTGTGCTGCGCGCTCCTCCGGGATAGCTTCGTTACACAAGTCGCATTGCTGGGGCGCAATGTGGTGAAGAAGTACACTGTACGCGATAGCATCCTGTACATCCGAGCTGAAGTTTGACACTTTTTCGGGTGGCCTGCTGCCTTCAGGTGATAGTTCATCCATCGCAGCAGGATCTGGTCAGGCGGGAGCTTCATAAATGCATCCAGCGTCTCCCCGTCAAGTAGAAGCCGCATCAGCTCGGGGTGATTCTTCAAGTTAATGGTCGACGTCAGCTGGATCTTGATAATCTGCCACACCAGACCCAGCACCAGGATCGGTTTGCCCTCAATCAAATCGTCTGGCCCAATGTTCACGACACTGCAGCCGATACTCTTGGCCGCGTTAATGCACAGGTTCTGGTTCTCTGTCTTCTGGTACACATTCAGCTCCTTCGCCCGTTTCACAAAGTTGAGAGCGCGCTCATCAATCGTCTCGGGTACGGCGGCATTAATCAGCTTACACATCAACACACCATCGCATACAGCTCGGAAGAGCCCAGCATCCAAGCCGATAGGTATCAGCGACGAAACATCCTTATCGGCATGCAGCGTGTTGTTGATATGCTCCGTGAAAGCGGCCGTTTCTTCCTCCGAGTACGAGTGCAACCCTCCCGCAGTGCCCTTCACCTCGTGGATCGTCATATTCGCGTTGTAGTTCACTGCGGCGCTTGCTCGTCGCTGCAAAACGCTCATCGTGTGTGCGTCAACATTTGCCTGATCCGCATCTACATCCCGTACGGGAGATGCTGGAGCTGGTTGTTTTACAGGCGAGCGAGGGGAGAGCGAGGAGGAGTGCGAGACACCACAGGAGCCGGTGGTGGCGTGCCAGCCGCTGCAGGCGGCCACTGAGCGCGCTTCGGTGCTTCCTGAGAACTCGAATTAGTAGCAGAAGTCGCTCCGCTTGGGGGCCATTGCGGCTTCACAGCTCCGTTTGTCGGCGTCCACTGCGGAGTCTTGGCAGGACTCTTAGGTGCGGGTTCAGCCGGTGAAGATGGCGGCCACTGCTTCGCTTTACCCGGAGACGCAGCAGGAGGCCACTGCGGCTTCGTCGGACTCTTCTCACCGGCGTGAGGCCATTTAGCAGTAACCACATGAGGTGCAGCAACAGCAACAGGTGTCGGTGCAGCAGGTGCAGACGCAGCCGGAGGCCACTGCGGCTTGTGAGTTGCAGGAGCCGCAGGAGCCGCCGCCTGTGGCGCAGACGACGGCGAGTGCCCCCACGTCGCCGCTTGGTTTCCAGTTGGCGGCCAGTGCGGCTTGCTCGCAACAGGAGCCGGCGTCGCACTAGGAGCCGACGCCTGGCCAGTAGGAGGCCACTGAGCCTTTTGCGCAAAAGCCGGCGGCTGTTGCACCTGCTCCCTTGCTCCTTCTGCCAAGTATTTTGACTGGGAATCAGTGGCTGCGTCTCTGCAACTGCAGCAGGCTCCGGAGCTGCAACTGGAGCGGCTGCAACTGGTGTGGGGGTTATTGACGCGTGGCTCAGGAGCAGAGCCGGGTCTAGGGAAATGGCTCCGTTGCGGAAGTCGTGGACCAGCTCCAGGAACTCCTGGAACGAAATCTGCTGCG